>BMAV01000891.1:23494-43157 GCA_019973955.1 Trichonephila inaurata madagascariensis | reverse complement strand
ACCACCATTGTACGAATTATACAACAATTCATACTCATTGCTCTCAAATTGTAAAACTGTTATTTACATGAATTATGTAGTTCTAAGTTGGCATCATTTTTGGCGACTAGGAGAATAAACTTTATTTATATATAGAGAGAAAAAAGATCTAGAAGTAAATAGAACTAGTAATGGTGCAAAAATTAGATACTTCTAACACCATTATTAAACTAATTGTTATTAAGTAATAATAGTGTTAATTAGTAAAAATGTAAATACTAATTTTGAAATAGCAACTTCATATTACTAGCAAATAAATAATAACGTATAATATTAAATAATTGCTAAAAACCCAGCTAGTATTATTAAATAACAGCTAATAATACTGGTTATAAACAATTAATAATAAATGCCTGGCATTTATTGTTACTATATAGTAGAAAACATGTTTTCGTCAAACATTTCCCGTTATTTGATATTAGCAGAATTAAAAAGCAGCTTTTTTTTATTTTGAATAAAATATTGAGTTTCTATTCAGTTCAGAAAGAAAATATCAAACAGAAATTCTATTCAATTAAGATAATTCATAGAAAACTGAAAAACTTAGGTAATCCTGTTGAATCAAATGTTATCATATATATGCAGCTATTATAAACACTATTAATCTTAAAATGAAACATGATATAGACGTACAAAAAAATCAAATAAATAACTAATTTTTTTTGTTTTATTAAAAAATTTCTTTCATCTCTCCAGGTATAAATTGAATATGATCTAGCTTCGAAAACATTTATGTTTAAAATTGGCGATTGTAGAACTAAAAAGTTTTTTCCGGTTTTTTTATTTTCTTAAGATTCCTGTAACCTTTTTATTTAAAAAAATTATTTTCTTCCAGAAATTAATGAGAATATCAGGATATGCTTAATTAGATTTAAGATGTATTAAATACAAAATATATAATAAACTAGGATGTTTATATCATCTTTTGAAGTGTTCCACAATAAAATGTATTCATCTCATAGTGGAAAATAACATTGATAATATCTCCATTGGAAAAATATGTATCATGTAATGTTTTTTTTAATAAAAAAAAATTAAAATTTTTTAAAAAAAATATTGTTTTTTATTTAAAATTTATGATTAAATCTCAGAAAAAGTATTAATCGCTGTAAAACATAAGTAAAATAAAAAATTTCCTCTTAAATATATTATATAATTATTATTCTAGTCTTAAAATTTTTATAACATAATTGAAGTAACTGAAAACATTGAAGTATTATCTGATGTTTCCTTTTGTTTTATTCTAATATAATACTATATATGCAATATAAAAGATTGATATAGAAAATATTAATATAAGAAAAAAAGGAAATACAAAATGCAAAACTTACGTTTAAGTATCAAATATTCGAAAAAAGGAACATACATGAAATATATTTCTTATATAATTTCTGTGTAATCTTCCATTCTTCTTTAGTAAATTAAAAATAAATCAAAGAACAATTTTTTTTAAAAAAAATAAAACAGCAAAAGATTTTTGTTTGCAGCTGCCATTTCATTTTTTTATGTTTGAATATAATTATTATCAAATGTCGTTTGCAGCTATTTTATAGCTTTTATGTTTTAAATAAATACTTTAATTTTTCATTTTATATACTGTAAAATCCGGCGTATAACGCCCACTTTGAACACAATAAATAAGATCGAAAATTAAGGGTGCGCGTTATACGCTAGGTACAAAAACGATAGCTTTGAAAACAACAAAAAGGATGAGCATAAAAAAAAATTCACTTCTAGATATATCAATACACTGTTTATTTAAAAGAAACGACTTGCCTTATGAACAAGAACAGTTGTAGTTCTAGAAGTATACTATTTTTTTAAATGTCTGGGATAATACCTCGAATAAATGACTTCAAAACATAAAACCAATGTATTCTAATATTTCAGATTTCTTCGTTAAAAAAGAAGGGGGAAGGGGGGGGCTATATACGGCGAATATAACTAAAAATTAAAAAATTTAGCTTGAAAGTATAGGTGCGCGTTATACGCCGGATTTTACGATGATTTCATAACAGTTTTAGTATGAAAAAATGGCCATCATACTGTAGCTTTTCCATTTGTGGAATATGAAAATTTATTTTTTATGTAAGAAATATTCTATGAATTAATTTAAAATTACTGAAACAAATGTATATGATTACAAAATCTGAAGTAAAGATACAGTACATGTTACATAATATTATAAAATTTGTAAATGATAAAAAATTTATAAATTATTTTTTCCTTTCATATAAATGAATCTCTCTCAAAATAGAATAATTTCGGGGGGAGGGGGGATCTTTTTACTTTAAAAATTCACTATTAAAAAAATCCCTTAAAAATTCTTAAGATTTTCGCTTAATCTTATTTTTAGCTTTTAAGTATCTTGCGTTGTTTAATTTTTAACGCAGCTGTTAAAAATTCCATCATCGAATTTTTTTTATTCGTGTTTCAATCATAAAGAAATTCCAAAATGAAATCGACTTACTGATTTCAGTCGTAGTATTTGTAGACAATCTCACTCCAAGAGTTAAAAACTATTTAAATATGCAATAAATAAAACGGACTTATAAATGTTAATTTTTTTTCTACCTTGTGCTATAAATCTACAACTGCAATCAACCAAGAAACCTAGTAAATGTCATGAATTCTCAAAGGAAGTTAAAAAAAAGATAGATGATTGTTAGATTTCATTTTGAGGTCGTCTCTTGACATAATGAACTGATGCTTTTTTAAATTTTAAGTAAAAACCATACCATACGAGAGTTTTTTTCAATTAATTTTATTAAAAACACCTTGTCTTGAAGTAGCGAGTTTTTATGGAATATTCAAAGATGTGTGTGTTTTGTTTTCTTCTTTTAATTGCTGCATTTTTAATGTAGATTATAACATTGGATTCAATTTGTTGTTTTATACCCTAGACATTTAATTGGAATGTGTGTGTTACAAGAGATTGAAGTGTCGCATGAAACGGGTTGTAATATTAGTTATTTTAGAAACAAGTTAAAAGTATAGTATAAGCTATATACATATGAGAATTAAAACAGGAACTAATTTATTATCAGTTCGCTTCCTACCAAAGCTTATTTGGCGCGATTAAAATCGTAGTTTTATATTCAACTTTACAGCGTATTATTTAAATAAATAGCTAAAATATTGGGTTGTGAGAAATTAAAAAAAATTTAATAAAAAGGATTTAAAATGTGAAATAACAAGACTTGTATATATTTTCTATAGCAATATGCTACCATTAAAAAAAGAATTCTACCTGACAGATTTATTATTATGCCATTGTAAATTCGAACCATAGGATATACTCGGAAAAAATTCGACGGTCCAATTTATTATTTTTTTTCAGAAACAATTCTTATTTCTACCACGTTTATAACATTTCAGAGCGGCTGAAATTTTTGGAATTTTAACTAAGATTGAAAAATAGAAACTAAATTTCTTAGAAAATAGAATTGGCCGAAAGTGCGAATTTAATAATAACTCGTTAATAATAACTAAATGCTGAATTTTGAGTGAAAAAAGTGACCTTGTACTCACTAATAAATAACTTCTGAGATATCCATTATCTTACGGAAAGAAAGTACAAAAATAAAACACAAATACTACAACAACATCATACAATATTGAAATGATTAATTTTTAATTTTAAAAAATCGAATTACTTGAAAGTACTAGGGTTATCACATAATAAAAATAAACCAATAACAAAAAAATAAACCAATGAAAAAAAAAAAAAAATAACGGTGATGTACACATAAACGTTTTATAGCTAACTCCGTACCAAACGATGGTAATCAAGGTTAACTATATTCTAATGTGATCACCCAATTTAGCGAAAATTTTAAACTATTTGGCGGATTGTGTATGGATATCAAATTTAGTACCTTAAAGCGTTTTATATAATTAGTGTTTTCTAAATTCATTTTAGTTCGAATATGTTATAATGTAAATAAATACCAGAAAATGTTTAAGGTACCGTAAAATCTGGCGTATAACGCGCACCCCCTTTTTTTACGAAGGAACCTGCAATGTACGTTAGCAATGCTATTATGTTTTAAGGGGGGCCCCGGCACTTGAATTTTTAAAAAATTATCGATTTTCACTTTTTTATATTTTTTAAGAGTTCAAATATTTCTGTTTAAAATGATATATAATATGAGGAAATATGATAATTAGAAGTATTTTTTTTAATGAAGCTACTCCTTGACGCGCATCCAATGAGCTCTGCTAGGAGCACCTGTGTTTCCCCTTGCATAAGTTTATAATGAGCGCGAATTCGTATGATATTCAAGTGGAGAAATTAGAGTGTATTGGGCTTATCCAAAAGTGTATGGGTACAAGTCTTTTGGATCTTCAAAGCGAAACAAAGAAAAAAAAAGTTAGGTGATGGAAAAAGCCTAAGAGGTCATAACCGACTCACCGACATTTTAATATAAAAAAATCAAAGTTATTATAGTTTGGCTATTAAAAATAATATCAGTGATCTACGCAGCATGAAAACTGTTGTTTGGGCAGTTTATTTTCATCGTTTGTCTTTAAACGAGAGCCCTCAACATGGACTGTGTCCTGCGATTGTAAATGCCTGATGCCTGGTATAAGTTTCAAAAGACAGAAGTAGAATGTAACGAAAGGTACTATAATCTTTAACACATACACCATAATGAATTAGATAAAACCAATTTTTAGAGATCTAGGTGATCCTTTGCTGTTAAGAAAATGTTTAAATGGAAAGACCCAGAACCCAAAAGAGTCAGTTAAAAGCACCCTATGGTCAATGATTCCAAGATCTACATTTGTGGAATTAAAAACTCTAAAATATTAGGAGTAAATATGGCTATTGAACAGTTCAATATGAGTCATGTAGCAAAATTAATGATCTTAAAACATTATGATATTGAACCAAGTTGCAACTGCGTGTCATGCTTCAAAACACTAGATACACGTAGGATTCATGTAGCCCAACGAAAGCATCTTAAGATCCCAAAAAAGGCAAAGTTGTTAAAAATAATGAAATAAAGAAAATTTCAAGAGTCTTTTATATGCTCGGAGAGTGACAAAAATGCTTCGTATACTTCTGAAAAGTACTGAAAAAAGTTAATGCTCAAAAAATTACAAATTTTTACTTTAAAGCCTGTTTTCTCAGAATGTAGTATTTTTCACTTTATGTACCTTTTTCTCAAAAACTAATTATTATATAATCTTTAAGTTTTCAGTGAGCAGACTTTTAACATGTTTACACATTTTAATGGAGGGAATTAGAATATCTAGCAAACATTTTTAGATATAACTTTTTTAAGCTAAATTTTAGGCGAGAAAATTGGACAATATTTAAAAAATTCATAATTAATTTAATTTTTAAGAAAAAAATAAAATTGTTAAAGTGTTATTGATAGTACACATAACCTGCTGTATAAAAATTTTATCCATGAGCAGTAAGTAGTTTTTGAGAAAAAGGTAGATAAACTTACGCAATTTAACATGGGCTCCTATGGACGTGCCGGACCCCCTGAAAACCATTTATTCGAGGTATTACCCCAAGATTTTGAAAAAAAAGTATATATATATATATTTCTAGAATAACAACCCTTTAAGTTCATAAGATATGACATTTATTTTAAATAAACAGTATTCGATCTTTATAGAAGTCTCAGTTTATTTTGTGCACATCTCTTTTTTTATTTTTGAAGCTATCGTTTTTATACCCGGCGTATAAAAACGATTGAAATAATTATCGGCGATTTTTTTTTCTTAAAATTTCTCCCCTCTGTTGTCGTAAAACATGGATAAACCCACTTCTAAGTTATATACAAAAATTCTAGTTGAGCCTCTGTACAGAGGTCTGAGCTATAGACAGGCAAAATATTATTACAATAGAAGCATTCTTCGCAAAAGGAAAATATTTTGAAAATGAGTCATTCTATGTTATATAATTGTACTTAAACAATTTTTTATTGTAATACTTTTCTTAAAACAATTTTATATACATCTTCTGATCTAAGTAACACTAAATATCATAAATAGTATCCATTTATACGCTTTTGCAAAATCACGGTTCCGAACGTAGTCGGATACCTTAAAAAGGCACAGTGGGCCGCAGGTTGAGTATCGCTGTTTTAGACCATTGATCTCCAACATGGGGGACCAAAAGGGATAGTCAGGGGAACACCAAAGAAACAGGCTTACGATCACTTAAAAGGATTTGAGCTTGTACGGAACAGGTATGAGGGGTTCTCTCACTAGTCGCAACGTCTGGGGAGTTCAATATCATAGATGCTTTGCTTTAAAGCGCATGCGCACGTAGACTTGGGTTGATTGATTGATTGAATATTAACGTAGCACTGTTCAGCTGCACGAGGATTTTTGGTGACGGACCACGTCATTTTGAACCATGGTCAAGTGACGTGGACGACACCTGAACTGGCACCCCCTCTCCTAACTACCACACCACACCAACTGGAGGACATTTCAGCTCCCGACAGATTTAACGTGCATCGCTGCCCTACACGGCTCGTCTTTAGTGGTACTGGAATCGAACTCGTGACAAGGCAAGCGGTCCAAGGTATCATCCACGTCACTTGACCATGGTTCAAAATGACGTGGTCCGTCGCCAAAAGCCCTCGTGCAGCTGAACAGTGCGACGTTAATATTCACTCACTTGCATATAGAAATATATCTTGAAATTTAGTATATATTTTTTTTCAAATTTCATTTTTATACCTCGTTTTTTTTCTTTCCATAGAACACAATTACTTAAAAAAGTGGTATAGAATCACTGACAATAAACAAATTATTTTAGCTTAAAATTTTTTTTCTAAAAGGGTGTCGGAGCAATTTTCAGTACTTTCAGCTTTATTTACTAATTTGAAATTACTGTGAAAATCGTTTGACACTAAACTGAAGGGACTGAAATATATTTTTTAAGTCAAAATAATTTCGCGTTAAAGGATATTAAACAAAAAATAAAAACATATATTTAACAAAATTAAGTTAACAAAAGTACATTTTATGTACATAGATCTGTGTATATGCATGTATTTAATAAAAATTAATGAAATAAAAACATTCACAATAGCTTAGTGAAATTTAATGCGAAATTTTCAAGTTTTTAAAAAACAAAATCTTTATTTTTATTGAGTTTTTGGAAAATAGTCTGATATTTTTCTTTGCATTGTTTTTTTAGCATCAAATTGTTCGATGTCATCCATTTTGTTATTCATTTCACCACTGGAAAAAAAGTGCGTCTACATATAACTGCTTATACTTTTCATGACATTCCTCTTTTCCGATGACGTGGTAACTGGAGCTGCATTCTTCATTTCATTTTCGTCGTCAGAATTTATATCAATGGGTTTTTTTTTTGAGGTGTGAAAATGTCTGCCATAATTTGGGGTGTACACGCATTATCGTCTCATCTACGGATTCTTCTGAAAATACAGTAGAACAATCCAATAAAACAGAAATATAATGTGAAACCTCCTCTCTCTTTCATTTTACACCTCTATTAAATCTCTGGTGTTTTCCGTATTTTGTTCATTCCCCAAAGGGATTTTTTTTTGTTTTAAGCGATTCTTATTTCGTGTTAAGAAAAACCCGGTGCATGAAAGTCCATAGTAATTTGTCAGGACAATTTGTATTATTTTGTGTGTTAACCGATATTTCGTCTTAAGCCTTTTCACATTAAACATATTTCACTGTACTTAAAATGTTGTTATTGTTACTAATGCCACCTGATCGGCAAAGGCCAGATCAAGGTCCACGAAATTCATCATAGCGCAAAGGGCTAAGTCATTAGCGGTAGATTTGATCACCATGCAGGTGACAGAACGATTTAGCTCGGTTTCATCCCAATTTAGAGGGAGAACATCCTGTGGGTGGTCAGGGGCCTTCCACCTCTCTTCCACTTCCATCATCCTCACGGAAGGACTTGCGACTCGATGGCTATTTAAAGTGCCCCCATGCCGCGAAAGCACTATACATTTACAAACATCCCTGTCTTCTCCGGGATTCGATAAAAATGAGGTGGTGTAACTTGGATTAGATATGCATTTTCATTAAATAATATTATTTTCTTCGATATTCTGTTTTTTATCGCTATACTCAGAAAAAAAAAGTTAGTCGGAAAAAAACTCAATTAAATATTTCTGAGTCTCTATCGAATTACTCAAACAACTAAAATTCCATTGAAAAAAGAAAACAATTTTTCCCAGTGTTCTTTTAAATCCAAAGGAATTACACAAACGGTGAAAAATTGCGCCATGGTTTCGGGAAATTTTTCATTGACAAAAATAGAATAAAAAATAAATAAATAAATAAATAAGATATTTAATTATCTAGGGTATTTCTTAAAAATTATTTGATGAAGGTAGTAAGTGGAGACGTCTCTAAATTATTTCTAAAATTTCAATTATGTTAGAGACAAACTTTTAAATAATAAGAAAATTTAATGGCTTCCGATTCCTGACTATATTTCGGTGAATTTGGCTTCAAGAAAATATAAGGTTTCTGAAGCCTCGCACTGATTTTCAAAAGAATTCATTTTTATTTAATTCGCGAAATTCTGATTCTTTTAGATAAAAAGGGTAGGGGAGAAGGGCTACTGTAAAAATTTATTTAAAAGAGAAGCATATACTGTCATTTTCTACATAATTTGTAATTCATTACCCTGCCATTTACAGAAGAATATGGATATTTTTAAAATTCCTTTTACAATATATATACAGTCGAACCTCCACATTACGAACCTCTATACAGCGAACTTTTTCCTGGAACCAAGAACATTTCATGATTTTCTTCGTAAAATAACCTCCCAATAGCGAAGTGCATTTTCTATATATAACGAACTTTTTCTTTCGTGATTCAATTGTTTTTCTCCCTATTTTTGAAGTATTTCTCGTCATTTCAAGAAATTCTCTCTTTTAACACATTTTACGGTGGTCATAAATCTTGAACTGGTGATAAAACATGAACTTTGGTGCCTAATTCGCCGAGAGCAATAGAATTCTGGTGGTTTCATCCGTGCAACCTTTAACACCCTTGGTTCAGTTCACTAGAAACAACTTCTGTATCCCCTTTCAACCACAGTAGAGTTGTCTCATGTCCCTGTGTCCTTGAACTAGTCCTTGAAAAGTCAAACGTCAATTTCTAGTTAGAAAATAATGCATGTTTAAAAGTATATACTTGTATGCTTTAAATTAGAAAATATCCTTAAAATCCATTAATTTTAATATTAATTTTTTTTTCTAAAAATGCTGAAAATACAGTGTGTTCCTCGATATTCTTTTTTATTGTTTTCCTTGCAGTTTTTCTTTCTTTCTTTTTTTTTTCGATGAGTAAGGTATATAAAATAAATAGATGTTGATTTACAAAAAGGTGTGAATAATTAGTTTTTTTTAATGTATAGTGTTTATGAACTTAAAATTGGTTTTATGTGGTTTATGTAGTACATATATTGAAAGAATGAACGTGTATATAACGAATTTTCCATATAGTGAACTTTTTTCGGTATTAAGCGACTTCGTTTTACAGAGGTCCGACTGTATATATATATTTGCTAATAAAATTTTGACGCAGAATAAATTAACAGAATTCTAGATACAGTGAAAATCGCTTAATACAAAACTGACTGGACTGATGTATTTTATCGTGTTAAGGTATCCGACTACGTTCGGAACCGTGATTTTGTAGAAGGGTATAAATGGATAATATTTATGATATTTAGTGTCACTTAGATTAGAATACATGTATAAAATTGTTTTAAGGACACATTTTGACAAAAAAAAAATTATTTAAATACAATATCTCGGCAAAAAATTAACTTAGAATAACCTTTTTTCAAAATGTTCTCCTTTTGTGAAAAATGTTTCTATTATAATAATATTTTGCCTGTCTATAGCTCAGACCTCTGTACAGAGGCTCAACTAGAATTTTTGAAATATATAATTTAGAAGTGGGTTTATTCATGTTTTACGACAACAGAAGGGAGAAATTTTAAGAAAAAAACGCCGATAATTATTTTAATGGGTTGTAACTCTGAAAATAATATGTATTTTTCAAAACCCATAGTTGAGCCTCTGTACAGAGATTTGAGCTATAAACTGGCAAAATATTATTCTAATAGAAGCATTTTTCACAAAAGGAAAACAATTTGAAAAAAGGTTATTCTAAGTTCATTTTTTGCCGAGATATTGTATTTAAATAATTTTTTTTTGTCAAAATGTCCTTAAAACAATTTTATACTTGTATTCTAATCTAAGTGACACTAAATATGATGAAAATTATTCATTTATGCTCTTTTTTAAAATCACGGTTCCGAACGTAGTCGGATACCTTAAAGGATATTGCAGAAGAAAAAAAGAAAGAAACATATGTTCAACAAAATGTTAAGTTTACTAGAGTACATTTTATTTAAATAGATATGTGTATATGCATATATAATCAGCTCTCTTTTTTTAATTAGATTTAGTGGTAGTGTTAGCAATACCAAAATCTCTTTGCAGATTTCCGTCCTCGTCTTCTGTTTTTGATCAACAGCCTTAAGAAGCTCTATCTTCATTTTAAGCGAAATAACAGCTTGCTTTTCCCCTGAGCCCTTTGCCATTGTGCTCACAAAAAATTCTAAAATAGAAAATTAATGGGAACCAAGCACACCGATTTTTACTCACTTTGCTATATGTAGTTACCGAATCCCAAAGTCAACTGATAAGAGATTAGAGGTTTTTGTGTTGCGTTTGTAAAAATGGAAGGTGAAAATAGCTTAGATAAACCAAATTGGATCCTATCACAGGCTATTCCGAGGGTATTTCAAAGCTTCTTTTCTACGAAACACGTGAAACCACTTCTTTTTCATTTCCCATCCCTCTTAAATCTAACCTGTGCGCCTGGTGTTTTGTTCATTCCTAGAAGGGAAATCTTTTCAACTTAAGCGATTTTCGTTTCGCGTTAAGATTAAAAAATGCATGAAAACATACAGTAGTTTGTCGGGAGCGTTGTATTATTTCGTGTTAACTGATATTTCTCCTTCAGTGTTTTCGCGTTAAGCGTATTTTACTGTAGTTTTTTTTCCTTTTTTTTTTTGTTCTCCGAATAATATCCAAATGTCATCAACAAACCTTGTAAAATATAAATTAAATATTCATTATTCCAAACAGTCTTAATTTTTAAATAGCCTTTCTCAAGTATAACAGTTTTGTGTACTCTATTTAAGAAAATTAAATACTTGTAAATGTATAAATAAGTTATGCAGATGGTAGTCTTTCAAATGCAGGAACTGTCAACACTAATAACAAGCGAGTTCTTTCTTCGTAAATAGTGATTTATTCTGGAGCTTTGCATTAAGGTATTCGACTACGCTCGGAACCGTGATTTTGCAAAAGCGTATAAATGGATAATATTTATGATACTTAGTGTCACTTAGATTAGAAAATGTATATAAAATTGTTTTAAAATAACATAGAATGACCCATTTTCAAAATATTCTCCTTTTGTGAAAAATGCTTTTATTATAATAATATTTTGCCTGTATATAGCTCAGACCTCTGTACAGAGGTTCAGCTAGAATTTTTGAACTATATAACTTAGAAGTGGGTTTATCCATGTTTTACGACAACAGAGGGGAGCAATTTTAAGAAAAGAACGCCGATAATTATTTCAATGGGTGGGAACTCTGAAAATAATGTGAAGTTTTCAAAACTCCTAGTTCAGACTCTCTGGAGAAGTCTTTACTTTATATAAGCACACACACACACACAAAATATTATTATTATAGAAGCATTATTTATAAAAGGAGAACGTTTTGAAAACAAGTTATTCTAAGTTAGTTTTTTGCCAAAATATTGTATTTAATTAATGTCCTTAAAACAATTTTATACACGTATTCTAATCTAAGTGACACTAAATATCATTAATATTATCCATTTATGCGCTTTTTTAAAATGGAGGTTCTGAACGTAGTCGGATACCTTAATTACAGAAAATTTTCTAAAAACAAGAAATAACGACATGTTTAAATCGATAACTGCACTGATTAAAAAAATCACATAAGTTTTGCGTTCAAAAACTCAAATCAGTAATAAAAGTTTTGTTTTGGGCAAATGAAATACACAGTCGCTGACAAATGTTCAACTCCAATGACGCATACGTCTTCTGCTGGGAAAAATCTCCTAAAACTTTTTTAATTTATCTCATCTAGCAACCACCTTAAAATATTTTAAAATTTTATATGGATATTTAATCATGCAAAAGCCCAGAGACCGCCAAATTTGGTGCCAAAATCATTCCTAATTCTTGATATTATTGGGAATATTTTTTTCTTCGTCCTCAAATGATCTTTCTGGTTACAATAACTTTTCGGAAGAGAAGAAAACAAGAAACCTACATTTCTGTTAACAATTTATTTAATTACATGTGGAAAATTTGACCCTCTAGTATTTAGAATTAAATAAAAATATAATTAATGACTAATATTAAAGATTCCTCTGTGTGACGCAATTTAAAAAAGGTGTAATTTACTACTTAGACAAACACATTTAATTACTTCTAATCTGTAAAAATATATTCTATAATATCTACACACGTTAACCAATTATTAAACTCAAAATTAAAATTTTAAATTCACATAAATCAGTGTGAGTGCAAAATGCTTTATTTTTTCAGGTTCTGTGCAAAAAAATTACAATATTCCGACTTCTGCGACTCTCGATTGTATAAACCTTACAACAAATTGATTCGTGTGCTTTCTTTTTTCACATACCAAAAAAAAGCCTTAGTGCAACTATTTCGGAATTTTTTTTCACAGTCAAAAATTGGATTACTGCTTACATTTTGAGAGAATAAAAAAAAAAAAAAAAAAAAAAAAAATTGAGAAAATTTTTATTTACAATTCTATTCCAGAAACTATGGGATTGATCCACGAAGAAAATGGTAAGTTGAACAGTAATACATTTTGCATTTTCTGCAAATTTCGAATTTTAACAACTTTTTGAATTTGACAGAAACGTACTTCTATTTTATATTAACTTCTATTGCCGATTGAAGAGGACGTTTTCATGTTCATTATTGTTACAGGTATTGATAAAAAACTACCTAAAATTTTTATGTTAAGAAATTGATTTTTTTTAAATTTAATAAATTTATTTTTTAGTATTTTGAAATTTCTTTAAATACACTCTATATAAATAAAAAAACGACACACCAAGGAGTTGCCCAATTGTAATGAAATTTCGTATGCAAAGACATTTCAAACGAGCATGCAAATGATTAAAATCTGGTGTCCAAGGAATGAATAGCGGGAGTTACAGCGCATCGGAACTGCATACGCAGCAGGTGTCTATAAGAAGCAATTCGCAATCTGATGGTCAAAATTTCCGTTGCATTGCGATGTAGGATACCTTCCAACGACTAAAAAATGACTTGCCGCAGGATTTAAGCTCATTACGAGCAACTGTCAGAGTTTGAAAGAGGTCGTATCATTGGACTGAAAGAGGCAGGTTGGGCAAACAGGAGAATCGCTCGTTATATGGGTCGAAGCGATGAGACCATTAAAAGATAATGGTAAGAATGAGTGGACAGTGGCAGATTTTTCAGTGTCAAGATGGTAGCGGTCGACCTAGGACCACAGCAGATCGGGAGGACAGATTGATTGTCAGATCAGCTGTCGCAGTGCCTGATTCATCGTTATCGACCATCAGACGTGTGACCCACACACGAGTGTCCACCATGACCTTTCACAGACGGACCATAGAGCGAAATTTACGCTCGTACCGACCACTAAGCCACCTGCTACTCTCGCCTGCACACTGTCGAGCCAGATTACACAGTGGTGCTTGACTCTATCAGTTTGGGATCAAGCTAACTGGGTACGTATAGTGTTTAGCGACGAATCCCGCTTCCAACTGTGTCCTGACGATGATCAAAGACGTATCTGGAGACGCCCAGGGCAGCGTGCTAATCCTGCTTTCACTATTGCACGCCACACAGACCCTAAACCAGGAGTTATGGTCTGGGGTGCCATTTCCTTTGACAGCAGTACCCTTTTGGTTGTCATTAGAGACAACTTGCAGTACAGCGGTACGTCGATGACATTCTGAAAACTGCTCTGCTACCACTCCTTTTGCAGTACCCTGGTCTTTTTTCTCAGCAAGATAATACTAGACCACATACGGCACGTGTTGATATGAACTGCTTTACAGCTTGTCAAACACTTCCTTGACCATCCAGATCACCAGATCTCTCTTCAACCGAGTATGTTTGGGATATGATGGGAAGGCGACTGCCAAGGAATGTGGATGACCTGGCCCAACAATTGGAGCAAATTTGGCAAGAAATACCGGAGGAGACCATCAGGGTGCTCTATCACTCTATTGCGCGTCGTGTGGCAGCTTGCATCCAGGCTAGAGTTGGGCCAACACCTTATTGATCTCGTTACTTTGTAGCTATGTAACTCTGAAATAAATCACTCAATTTTTATGAAAGTTTAATTATTTTCTATTCTGTACATAATCTTTCGACTCACCAATTTTTGTCTCTATCGGACAACTCGTTTTTGGTGCATCGGTTTTTTTTTTTGGTTTTTTTTGTTATAGAGTGTATATTCTAGTTAAAAGCAGAATTAAAAAAAGTGAGTTATCTCTTAAAATTTCACATTGTTTTTGTTCTTCTATTTATTCGGATGAAAAAGTACTTTTTAACATATCATAACTTAAGATAATTATTATTTATAAGGCATTTTATTTTAGAATCCTCTACATATCCCTGAATCGAGGATTATCTAAAAGGAAAAATAAAATCGAGAAATACATATCTCGTATTCGAACACTCTCACGACAGTTCGAAATACAATAAATGCATCCTCATGGAATATTTTTGGAAGATCAAATCTGTGTATCGTAAAACATTCTTCGACAGAGGGATCAGGAAACCATCCACTCCCCCGCGTGGGATTTGTAAGCCTGGATTGAAAGTGCTTTTTCCCTCCGGGGTTTGATACGGGCTGTACTGGTAATCGAATATCGACGAAATTTCCCGTTTTTTCTCAAAGCCTTACGTACAACTTTGTTATACAAGAATTACTATTTTATGTTTCGTTTTTTGTTATAATTTATTACTATATTACTCTACCTAATCGTACCATAAGTTTTGATAAAATTATAAAGGAGTTAAAATTAACTTAAAACTAAATTTTTTTAAGTTTTGTTTTACCTTTAAGGTATCGGACTACGTTCGGAACGTGGTTTTGAAAAAGCGTATAAATGAACAATTTTTTTATATTTGACATCACTTGAATAGGATATGTATATAAAATTGTTTTAAGAGTACTATTGCAATAAGAAATTACTTAAATGCAATTTTTTGGCAAGAAATGAAGAAAGAGTGATATGTTTTCAAAACAATCTCCTTTTATGGAAAATGCTTCTATACAGAGTGCGGAAAAAAAATCAAGGACAAACAATTTTTTTATAACTCTATAAAAAATTAAGAAATTAACAAAATATAATGCGGTTTAGTGTAGGCCCTGGACTCTAAAATGGGTCATACACTGTAATCCATGGGATTTGAAAGCCTGCGAGTAAGGAGGTCATTTTTAGATGATATCATGTCTGAAAAATTCGCCTTGCACCACTCTTGTGTCTTTTTGGCCTTGTAAACAGATACAGAGTCTTGTTGAAGCGTCCAATTTGCATTTCCGAAATGCTTTTGGTTCCATGGAAGTACAATAACTTCAATAATGTCCCTCTGGTACGCTTTTTGATTGATTTTAACGTCCACAAAAACCAAAGGAAATTTGCCACTTGCGCAAATTCCGCCCCAGACCATGACCGACTTTGGATGTTGGCAATGTTCAACAATTACCGAGATGCTAGGAGCACCCACATACCAGATTCTATCGTTTTGGGAGTTATGAACTTGTTGAACCGTAAAAAGCTTCTCATCAGTGAAAAGGAATCTCTCCCAGCGCTGACTTGCGGCCCGCCTCAAAAGTTTTCGGCATCTTCGGAGCCGTACATGTTTTTTTTTCAGGGAAAAGCTAAGCTTTTAGCAATTTGTAAGGCTTCAGTCCAAGCTCCGTTTTTGCTATTCCCCTCACCGATCTGTCACTTATTCCCATGTCGCAAGCTATCTGTTTCATGGAAACCCTCGGATTTCTCTAGAATCGCTTTTCGATGACCTTACGATACCTTGAAGTGTTTACAGTACGTTTTCTCCCACTTTCTGAACGCCGACCATCATTGCCAAGATCTTTAAAACGGCAGATTGCATCAGACACTGTCTGCGGAGATACATTAAGCAAATCAACTGTCGTTTTCCTTGCTGAAACAACTCTAAAATAGCAGACTTTTTGCTTGACATTATCAAAAACACATAAATCAAGGTAAAAACTAATAAATATATTTAAATATTTTATTATTTAAGTGCTAGATAAATAAACATGAAAACACCAATTAAAACTAAATTCGTTAACTATTCTAGGAGGCAAGAAATTTGTCCGAGTTTTTTTGCCGCACCCTGTAATAATAATATTTTACCGGTGTATTGCTAAGATTTTTATACAGATCACTGAACTAGGATTCTTAAAATATATTATTTAGACGTGGATTTTTTCATATTTTAATACATAAGAATAGAGAAATTTCCACCAATAATAAAGCTCCATCCACGAAAGTCATTAGTTCGGAACTTCGCTTGCCGCTTTATATAAAAACCGCGATTCAGGAAATTCCGACTTTCTCTTGTCCTCGTAACGTAGCTCGAGCGTTTGCCTTATTTGTGCTTTTGTGTCGTCCATTTTTCTTCAATTCCTACTATTTTGGCTCACTCTCTTTAAATATTTATCTTGTTCAAACTTTCAATCGTTAATAAAATAAATTTTAAAGCACTCAAT
This sequence comes from Trichonephila inaurata madagascariensis, assembly GCA_019973955.1. Taxonomy (NCBI): domain Eukaryota; kingdom Metazoa; phylum Arthropoda; class Arachnida; order Araneae; family Nephilidae; genus Trichonephila; species Trichonephila inaurata. The sequence goes on along the minus strand of BMAV01000891.1, from coordinate 26,248 downwards.
TGAGTTGAAATTTTATATATACGTTTATTTTGGATAACAATACGGTAATTTAACAAAAATTAATAAAAATTAATTGATTAAAACTAATTATTCAAATGATTACAGATACAGCCATGTTGGCATCATTTTTGGCTACTTACCGACCCTTTTGGCAGACGTGTCAAAAACTTTGAATGTTTTTTTTTCTCACTTTTTAAAGCCCTCATTTGAGCTGAAATTTTCCATACACAATTGTTTTGGGTGACAATACGATAATTTAATTATAATTAATTAAAATTAAATGACTGAAATTAATTATTTAAAATATTACAGATACAGTCACGTTGGCTTCATTTTTAGTGACTTGGGTCAAGCCTTTAAAAGGATTTTTTTCCTCACTTTTTAAAGCATCCAGTTGAACTGAAATTTTATATACATGATTATTTTAGATGACAATAAGATACTTTAATGATATTTAATAGATATTAATTTCCCTTAATATTGTGATTCTGTCCTATGTATATACATATTTATATTAATTGTAATTATTCGATAAAAAGTAACCATATATTTATAAAACAAAATTTTTCTTTGTTGTTTTTCAGTAGGAATTGACTAAAAAAATATTCTTTTTATATTACTTGTTATGTTTGTGTGTGTCCAAACATACAATGAATTGGAATAACCATCAACAAAAGACTGCCTCGTCAATTACATCCATATTACATCAACCATCTAAAATATGATCTAATAAAATAATTCCTTACCAATCGCCACGTCTTTATATATATATAGGTTTTTGATTTTTATAATAAAATGTTTGAATTTTAATTCAGCCAAGGAAAATAATTCGAGACATACATTCTAATGAAATTGTTGTAAACGGATTCAGAGAGGTGAAATAAAAAGCAAAACACACTTATAATTGAATTTATATTGGGTTGTGTCTTCCTGTTTTCCCATAATCAATTCATGTTCTTATGATGTGGTATATTTTTCTCATTTAAAAAGTTCATTACATTACAAAATAAATAAAAATTCTGTTCAAGATTATTTTGACCCAGAAACATATAACCCAGCAAAATAATACCGAGAAGAATATAAAGCTCATTTTCATATTTTTTTTTTATTGGTTAATGTGTACGACAGCAGTTTTCCACTTTCTTTAGAAAAAAATTGGAAGGAAACCTGAAAGAAATAATAAAGTAAAAGACTGAATAATTCAACAAGGGGAATTTTTTCCTCGCCTTATTTTATGAGGTAGCAAATAAAATAGTCTCTCGCCTCGTAATCAATATTTTAAAATTGAAATAAAGACGTATATTAGGTAAGAAGCACTATCAGTTCTAAGAGGTTCTTTCCCTAGCTATATTTAGATGTACAACCATTATGATCAAACATGTCTTTACTTTGAATAATAACTTTTGAAGAGAGAGAGAGAGAAAAACATTTTTTTTCGAAATAAAAAAGTAACTCGAATTTAAATTTTTATTAACTCCTGTTGACAATGCATTTTGAAAAAATAAAATTAGGCATACATTTTCCTGTTTTTGCATATTTTTCCCCCATTGTGTAAGTCTGTTATTAAAAGTAATATTGCTGCCTTCTGTGTAAGAGAGTTAATTTATAACTTACGGTCGGGTGATATATTGAAACTTTTAATGCAGCACTTAGTTTATTTGCTTAGAATTAAACTAAACTAAACTCAGTGGCGCAACAGCCCATGAGGGCCAAGGCCTACTGCGCCCCTTTCAGTATACGTGACCTTAAGCACTGAGATGCATGAGCAGATGTACCAGTCAGGTGGTCAGTCTGACATGAAACCCCCAGTGTATAGATCCCAAGCAAGCCTGGTACTCATTTATCGACCCACTGAAGGGATGAAAGGCTGAGTCAACCTTGCCCATCCCAGGATTTGAGCCACGGACCTGTGGCGCGAAATCATGATGCACTACCACTCAGCCACTGGGTTTTTATTTGTTTAGAAGATAGTTTAAGGTATCCGATTACGTTCGGAACCGTGATTTTGCGCAAAAGCATATAAATGGATAATATTTATGATATTTAGTGCCACTTAGATTAGAAAATGTATATAAAATCGTTTAAGAATAGTATTACAATAAAAAATTATTTAAGCACACTATTTTGACAAAAAATGAACATAGAATGACCCATTTTCAAAATATTCTCCTTTTGTGAAAAATGCTTCTATTATAATAATATTTTGCCTGTATATATAGCTCAGACCTCTGTACAGAGGCTCAATTATGAGTTTTGAAAAATTCACATTATTTTCAGAGTTACAACCCATTGAAATAATTATCGGCGATTTTTTTTTCTTAAAATTTCTCCCCTCTGTTGTCGTAAAACATGGATAAACCCACTTCTAAGTTATATAGTACTTCAAAAATTCTAGTTGAGCCTCTGTACAGAGGTCTGAGCTATATACAGGCAAAATATTATTACACAATAGAAGCATTCTTCGCAAAAGGAAAATATTTTGAAAATGAGTCATTCTATGTTCATTTTTTGTCAAAATAGTGTACTTAAACAATTTTTTATTGTAATACTTTTCTTAAAACAATTTTATATACATCTTCTGATCTAAGTGACACTAAATATCATAAATAGTATCCATTTATACGCTTTCCGAACGTAGTCGGATACCTTAAAAAGGCACAGTGGGCCGCAGGTTGAGTATCGCTGTTTTAGACCATTGATCTCCAACATGGGGGACCAAAAGGGATAGTCAGGGGAACACCAAAGAAACAGGCT
>BMAV01000890.1:0-10810 GCA_019973955.1 Trichonephila inaurata madagascariensis | reverse complement strand
TTTTTAAAAAGCGTTTTAAATAAAGTAAAACGTTTTGAAAATAGGCCCTTCTAACTTCATTTTTTGTCAGAAAATTGCATTTAAATAAACTTTCTTGTAATAATATTCTTAAAATAATTTTATATGTATACTCTAATTCAACAAATATCAAAATAATTACCGTAAAATCCTGCGTATAACGCGCACCCATACTTCCAAGCTGCAATTTTTAATTTTTGGATATATTCGCCGTATAACGCGCAACACCTTTTTTACGAAGAAGTCTTAAATGTACGTGCGCAATGTTTTTATGTTTTGAAGTCATTTCTTCGAGGTATTATTCCAAGCTTTAGAAAAAAAAATAGTATACTTCTAAAACTATTAACCTTCAAGTTCATAAGGCATATCACATTTCTTTAAAATAAACATTTTTTCGATCTATGTAGAAGTCAAATTTTTAATACGCTAATCTTTTTTTTTTATTATTCTTAAAGCTCTCCTTTATATACCCGGCGTATAATGTGCACCCGTAATTTTCAATCTTATTATTTGAGTTAAAAGTGCGCGTCTTACGACGAATTTACGGTACTCATTTATGCGCTTTTTCAAAATCACGGTTTCAAACGCGTATTTAGTCACTTTAACATTTATTCTCAACTTAACTAAAAAAATTCAGATTATATTTACTTTTTCGATGCATAAAATATAAAAATACACAAATTAAAGGTTTTACGCCGGATTTAAGGTACTCATTTATACGCTTTTTCAAAACCCCGGTTTCAAACGTATATATATATACACTGGTGGAAAATTTAAAGCAACAATGTAAAAATTTTGGGAAATAGCCATGAAATTCAGAAAAGGTCGGGTCATGGGGAACACGTAAGTCGTGAAAAACGCGCGTATCAAATATCAGGGAAAAAAACGTCAGAAGGTGTGAGCGTACGCAAAACGCGTGATTCGCGCTCTCAACGTAGAATGAAATGAAGGACGGAGCGCAACACCATATTCTCTGCAAGTGCCGTGAGCGTTGTGAAAAAGGCTAGAAGAAATCTCTGGGACTTCCCGGGGAAAAATGACAAAATGGGGGAGGGGCGTACTGTCACCGGTGCTGCAGAGTTCGGGGAAACCAAAAATGTTTTCGCGCGCTTGGAAAACGTTCCAAACCACAGGTACAGCTGTTAGAAAAGGTTGGTGTGGCCGCCCCCAGGACGGCAACTGCAGGGGGTGACCGATATATCATCCTGCGGCGAAAAAAAATTCGACAGCAGTCAGAAAAACCTTCTAAAAACCCTGACAGCAACAGGTGACAAGTGAGGGTTTACTGTGGCCAGACGCCTTCAAAAAGGGGGGCCTGTTCCCCCCCTCCTGGCCCCCCCGTTGAAAGATGGCCACCGAAGCCACCGTTTCGGGGACAGAGGGAAAAAAACGGGACCTGTTTGGATTTTGGTTCTCTTTAAATATCGGTTCAGTACCGAAGCGATTCTAAACGCTTTTTGATTTGGAGAGAGATGGGGCCCCGGTTTTTCCCAGAAACATAAAGGGAAAAGAACTTTATGGTGGTCCGGGGTTTTGTCGGGGTTGGTATTATTGAACGGGCGGAACTGGTTTCCCCTTTTTAAGAGGGTCTAAAGGGGATCGTTTTGTAGGAGTTACTTCTTCCCCATCTGCATTTTTTTCTGGGGGTGCCATTGGCCCGCCCCATCTTTTGGATGACTCCTGCCCATCCCTCTTGCTGTTGGGGGCGCGGAAAGAAATACCTGAATGGTTTTGGCCGCTTCCCGTTTAAACCCCATCGAACATGTGGGGGATGTTTTGGGGGAACGTATTGCCACACGCTCATCATGGGGAAAAAACCCAACAATCAAACGATGTTGATTGGGGAATGGGCACTCCTACCTCGAAATTTGCAACTGGTTCTGGTATGCGGAGACGGTGCAAAGCAACCATTGTAGAAAGGGGGAGGCAATACCATTTAAAAAACATCTGCTTTTGTTCTTCCTTTGAAGACAATCATGAGTCACGATACTATCATTCAAAAAACTTGTTTTGTTTGATTCCATACCGATGCGTTGTATTCCTTTTTTTTGCGCCGATGCCCGTCATCCTTCTAAAAATACTTCCCCCATTTTAGAATTTCATGTCTCTCAGATGATTTTTCGTGAAGTTATGACAATAAACCACCCGTTTTAAGTTTTAAACCCGTGTATAATATATATATATAATATTTTAAAATATATATATATATATATATTAATATATATATATATATATATTCAGTCCCACTTTAATATTTCTTCTAAACATAACTAAAAAAAATTTAGAAAATTTTTACTTTTTTTCATAAAATACCAAAACACAAAGGGGAAATCATTTTTAAAATTAATTAATCACAACAAATTGTTAACTGTAGAAATTTAGTCAATAACTAATCATTTGTATCACAAACCAAAACCTTTATTTTTTAAGTCATGAATTTATTTAAATAATACGCCAATAATATCAATCTAAAGGACGCGATTGGTAAATTGTAAGAAATATTTATTTTCAAAAGTAGTTAGGGACGTTTTTTTTAAAAACGATGCGTAGCGTTCACAATGTTCCCCAGTTGACGTTTGGAAAAATATAGGGGAAAAATAGTTAAAAAAAAATAAAACCATTTCCTACTTTTTTGTCTGTTTAATAAAATAACATTGAAATTTTGAAAAGGATGTTGGTGATGTTCTGTAGCAATGTTGCAAAGGCTTCAAATCAGATAACGTAACTGGATAGTCCCAAACGTTGGGAAAATTCTCTTTTAAATAAACCATTTATCACGACAACGTATAATTTTTTTGGTGATTAAACTTTAGTCACCAAATTTAAATATTGAAATTAAAATGGGAAACCACGGGTCAATATATACTTATGACTTGAAACCAAGCTACGGGGACTAAATAAAAATTAATCGTAGGAAATATCTCATTTTATTAAAGAAATTAAAATAAATTTATATAAATTAATATACAAACTTCCAAATTTTGTCATCTCATAATCTTAATTTGATACTTGTACGATTCAAAAGTTCACAGACTGAGCCTATAACGTGGAAAAATTTTGCAGTAAAGCGACTACAATAACATTTCTGTGTTATTGCATTCTTCCCCTTTTCTAAAAAAAAGTTTGTTACAAATCACGTGGTCGGTGGATTGCCATGGCAAGCTATTTTGTGTGCGTATGTATTTAGTCGTCGACGATTAAAAGAAATTGCGCTTGCTGAGCAGATAATGGATAGTAATTTTTGTGTTCGTTTGGGAAAAAGTGCTAAGGAGACTTTCGAAATTTTGAAGCGGTATAAGGCGGATTCATTATGGAACGCAAACTTTTGAATGGCATCGACGTTTCAAAGGGGAGGGAAAGTGCAAGACACAAACGCTCTAAGAGTTCTACAGATTTCACACCGCTGAAAACATAAAAAAGGTTTTTGGGCGGTACAAAAGAACAGGCTTCAAACAATAGCACAACGGGGGATATCCCCCACATCATCAGTGGACGCGACTGAATCTTAAATGCATAGGGGTTTTCAACATATCGTTCCGAGCATGTTAACCGAAGATCAACCCGGGAATAAAGTTTAAAGTGCACGAGGCTGATTTAAAGGACATGGCAAAAAATGTTTTCCCAGAAATTTTTTGATGACCTTTACAAACCAAAAGGTGTTGTTACCAAGGGTCTTATTTCGAAGGAGGAGGTTTTAGAAATTTTAAATTTGGGTAATATTTTTAAGTTATAGACTTAGTTCGGGAAAGTTTGAATTTACTATAGTATTCACTATTTTTTGGGGGAAAAAAAAACATAGATAACTATAATCAATTTATAAACTTTATATATTATACTAAAAATCCTATAACCAGTAATGAAAGAGCTTTTTAAATCAATTTAATGGGGAAAAAACTTTAAATTAATTCAAAACATGAAAAAAAAATTTTGTTCAATTTGTCAAACTTGTATGTACTTTTCCCTATAGACATCCCTCATTATTTTTAATTTACAGATAAATAAAAATAGTTTTTTAATAGGTCGGTTAACTAGACAACAGCTAGGAACTTTGTTTTTTAAAATAATTCACTGTTTAAAAAAATTCCGTTATTGCCTAAATATTTATATTCTTCAAGTTTTTTTCTGTTGGACTGGTTCGTCGCTTCATTTTCCTTTATTCCCCACAGAATATTTTGAAAAATTTGCGTAATTTTTTGTTATTTCCATCTTATGCATCAAGATTACAATTATAATTTTCCCAAAATGTTTATTTTTTCTTATGGACAAAAAAAAGGCATGTCATCACTGTTTGGGCCCCCCGTAAATTTCGTACCTGAAGATTTTAGTTTTTTTTTGATTCTTTTTTTTTTCGAATTTCATTCGAACCAGACAATTTTTAATTACAGCTTCTTTTATCGTTACTTTCAAAAATCCATCATTAACCAATGAACAGCCTTGCTTTTGAAACATACTCAAAAGCAAATGTTGGATGTAGTTAATCTGTTTTTATACAGTCTTACGACTTGTTACATTTGTGGCGGTGGTATCTATATAAGCTAGTAACAGCCTCCGTACTATAGTGATCACTTTAGTCTAGTGGTCATGTTACGCGGCTTCGATACCAAGCGTCGTGGGTTCTACCCACCGCAAGAGCAATCAAAAGTCATCAGATCCACTTGACGCTCGAGCCAAGGCCATCAAAATCCATATGACGCAACATTCAAACCGTCAAAGTCATACTTTGACGCAACACCTTCAAGCCGTCAAAACACACCCTGACGCAACAACCTCGCCATGCTTGCCATAACTATGCTATCATTCATTCGCCTATCCATCGACTCACTGGAAGGGGAGTGTGTGGCGGTGGTATCTATATAAGCCAGTAACAGCCTCCATACTATGATGATCATTTTAGTTTAGCGGATATGTTATGTGCTTACGGATCGGAAGGCACCCAGTTCTAATCTCCTTCACATCTAAGTTTCAGTTGAAATACGACAGGCGTGTCTAAAAGTTAAGAGGTTAGGGATCCATCAATTCTTGTCGTTATCAGTATTGTATTATGATTTAATAATAGAACGCAGATGGTACCTCTGAAATATCTGCAAATCTCTTTGAACCTCGTAAAATCAAATGCAATTCTAGGATTGCGACCCTAACAATGCTGAACGGGATTTTTTTTTTTTTAAATTTCATTCCATTCGTCATCTTGATTGGGATAAAAATATTTCATCTAAGAGGAAAGAATTTCAAATCCACTGTAAGTCATTGTAATCCAATTGCGTGAATTTCTCGTAAGAAGGTGTTTCTTAAAAGGTTAAGTGAACCAGAAATATTTCATTCTGAAAACTACTTAATCAATCACACTGCTGGTCTGCGTCAGACATAATCAATCAGAATGACGGTTCCCAATCACAAATGCTCTACTTCCTCCTAACACATATGAATAATACTTGCCGCGTGGCTTGCTCATCTTTTCAAATGTAGGAAAAATGCTTTAATGCAATCATGTTTTTCGGAAATGAAATCAAAATTTAATATGAAACTATATAGTAAATACATCAGAAGTATTTTTAATAAGAAACATAATCAACATTAGCGTAGAAATCCAATATAACAGTGCTTCTCAAACTTTCAATATTCACGACCCCAAATTCAATCATCATTTTCATCGCACCCCCTACCCCCCTCCATACAATAACAATGTATTGAATTCAATAATACTATACTTTGACACTAAAGATACAATACGAATTTAATCTCTTTATGTGCCATCGACGTATATAAACGCCAAAAGCATAATTTTCTCTGGACGTATATTACTACCTTCCGATGTACGATCTTTCTGCGGACTGCTATCCTAGCTACAATTATTCCGAAGGCTTTGAATGCAATTAAAGGACCTTTGACTGTTTTTGCGAAGGATTTGCTTATTAATTCCTCTCCTATCCTCCTCTCGCCCCCTAAAAAAACAAATTACTCGAGTCAACGTGGTAAACGGTGGCATTGGGGAGCGAATTGCGTAACTTTTAATCCGCAGTTAAGGATTTAATTATAAACCGTACAAAAATTATCAAGATAAGTGTTAATACAAGCCCATGGGGTCACTGGTAATTATCACACTTGTTCTTAACTTAGTATTTTTAAATTAATAATATAAAATGCATTGTACAGTACTGATACATTTATAAGTGTATTATATCCGTGTAAATGTGTATTTTATAATTTATTATATCAGAAAGCATTTTGTTTGCTTACTTTCAGTAAATTAATAATTTTTTGAATAATCTTTCGACTTTTCAGTAGGCTCTCGCCCCCCGTGCAGTTTTCACGCCCCCCAAGTGAGGCACACCCCACAGTTTGAGAAACACTGCATTATAACATAAATTCAAGGTTTACACAAAGATAAAACATATTAATACAAATCCGTAATCACAATATAGCGTAAGGTAAATGAAATATAGTGTCACGGTCAAGTTTTTACACATTATCTTTGCTTTCCTACGATGCCCTGTTATAGGTTGGGAGGAACATCTACCGCGAGTTTCTAAAACTATTTTGTCAAAAAAATCATCCTAAGATCTTCAAGAATTGTCTAGATATGTATCTATTTTCTTCTTCAAATTTGGAAACCAAAATTGTCGCAAAGTTTACTCCTATTTGCTTAACTTTTTGAAAAATTATTCTTTCTTCACCAACAAATCAGCTTTCCTGCCACAAAACCCTTTCGGCAGGGAAATGAATTAGGTTCAAACTTTACGTAACAATGTTTTATTTGTAGTAATTATATGCTAGCTCAAATAAGAGTTTGGGTAAATTATTTGTACAAGAATCTTGTGATTATTTTATGTGATCTTATTTTTTTTTTACTTAATAACTAAGCATTTATTTTAATAAAAATACTTAATTTATTAATACCATTCCGTATATATTATGTTTATTATACTTATATGTTATCTTTGCATTTATATAGTTATTTCTTATTGTATTTTTATCAATAGTTATCATTTTACATTATATTATCTTATTTATACTGAATCAATCTATCATTTCGCCTACGTTCTACAAATTTGCGAATTATTTGCCTTAATTATTGACTGATTTGCAATTAATAGTTCAAATTAACTAATTAATTTATTGTTTAAGTTACAAAAGATATATTCTTTTTCACTGGTCATTTTGCCTTTTTGATTTTACATTTTTTTTTATATTCCACAAAAAAAATAATGTTTTGTATCAAAGCATACATCTAAATTCTAAGAAAATTATTTGATAGGTTTTGTTTTTATTAAATGAACAAATAATTACTGATAAACATTTATAATTAACGTCTGAATAAAAAATTAAATTTGTTTTTTATTTGGATTTTTAATTTCTTTTAAGATTTTATTCGTTTGTACAGTTTGAAATAAAAACCAATCTCATAAGTTGCTTGACCTAAAAACCAATTCTGTTTTTTCTTTAAATTGTTATTTGAAAGTGTTAAGAACTGTTTATTTTAACTATTTAACTGAAAAATAAATAATACGTATTTCTTTAGAATTTAATATATTACATCTTAAACCAGTGCTTCTCAAGCTTTCAATATTTGCGACCCAATATTCAATCATAATTCTCTTCGCGCCTTCCTTCCATACAATAACAATGTATTGAATTCAATAACAATACACTTTGACGCTAAAGGGAAGCTTCTCAAAATTTCAATGCTTGCTATCCAATTTTTAGTCATAATTTTCTTCACCCCCTCCCTCATACAAACAATAACAATGTACTGAATTCAATAATAATGTACTTTAACGTATATCTACAATATATATACGAATTTAATTACAAACCGTACAAATTATCAAGATAAGAATTAAATTTTTTATATAATTTTATATATGACAAGTCCATGCGGTTACCGGTAATTGTTAAACTTGTTCTTAACTTAGTATTGTTAAAGTAATTATCAGATACAGTGTGCAGTACTGATACATTTATTAATATATTATATTAGTGTATAAGTTCGAATTTTATTTTTTATTATGTCAGAATGTATATATTTTGTTTTCCTTCCTTTCGGTAAATTAACACTATTTTTAAATAATGTTTTATTTTCAACTTTTTGATATGCTCGCCTCCCCATGAGGGATTATCACGCCCCCTAGGAGGGCGTGCCCCACAGTTTGAGAAACGCTGTCTTAAACCAAATATTTGCAACAATTATAGCTAAAATAATATGACGTCACCGTGAGAAAACTCAACACCAAACGCAATGAAATTTACTTTCTTCTACAAAATGTAACAGATAGGGGAAAAAATTCAAATCTGCATGACAATTAGATTAGAAGCGTATAAAACTTCTTTTTTAACTTCACGGCAATAATCAAGCGTGAAATTGCGAAATTAACTGTTTCTATAATTTTTTTACGTTAAATAGTAGATTTTTTCCTCTGTATATAATTTGAGCATTACATGTGTTTGATGCAATTTATGAATCATGCATAACTACTTAATTTCATCGCATGCTCTGCCAGACATCCGATTGATTTTCTTTTAATTGACACAATTAACCTTTTTCCTTAGTTTTGGTCATTGAACTAAAAAAATTTCACTTCTATTTGTATATTGTCTCATGCCTACAATTTTATAATGCAATTATTACCGTAAAATCCGGAGTATAACGCCCACCTATACTTTCAAGCTGCAATTTTGATTTTAAGGTATATTCGCTGTATAACACGTACCCCCATTTTTACGAAATAACCTGCAATGTATGTTAGCAATGCTCTTGTGTTCTTAAGTCATTTATTCGAGATATTATCCCAAGCTTTTGAAAAAACAGAGCATACGTCTAGAACTATAACTCTTTAAGTTCATAAAGTATGACATTTCTTTTAAATAAACAGTATTCCGATCTTCAGAAGTTTTTTTTTATGCAAATCTCTTTTTTTTTAGTTTTGAAGCTATCATTTTTGTATAACATGCATCCGTAAATTTCGATCTTATTTTTTGTGTTAAAAGAGTGCCCGTTATACGCCGGAATTTAAGGCAATCAGTTATTAATAAAAACGTTTATCCTTTACTTTATAAATTAAACTCGAATCCCAGCATGCTATTGTATACACTAATTACATATATTCATCATACTAAATTTTATTTAACTGGATTTAAAACAGTTCAACTTTTTTCTGTAAGCTATTACAGAAAAATCTAAGCGAAAGGAATTATTATTTAGAAAGAAACAACAAATAAAATTCACTAATTGAAGATGTATAGAAAAAACGTTCACGTTCTCTGAAAACTGTAGGCTTTTTCTGGTTATACAGTCGAACTCCAATTTAACGGACCCCTATTTAACGAATTTCACAATATGGCAAATTATTTTCTTTTTCCGATTAAAATGAAAGCATAAACCCCCAATTAAAAAAAATTTCAAATCCAATTATTTTTTTTTTTTTTTAAGTTTAAAAAAAAGATTTTTTTTTTCCAAATATTAATTTTTGTGAAAAGAAAGAGGGTTTTTTTTAAATAAAAATTTGGGGAAAGGGGAAAAATTTTTCTTTAAAGCAAATTCAAAGCCATCATTTTTTTAAATTTGGGGGGGAAAGTCTTATTCCCCCACCAGGGGTTTTTTTTTAAAAATTTTAATAAGGTATTTTTCTGCCTACCCAACGGGGCCGGAAAATTTTTTTTCGGTATTGGGGCGGAAAGAAAGGAAAAAACAAAAAATTTTTTTCCGTTTTACATTGTAGGGAAAGCTGTGATAACACCCTCCGGGGGATTAAAAATTATTTTTTTAAAAAAAAAAAGAACTCTCAAAAAGATTGTTAAACATCTGTTAGTTAGTATTTTTAAAAACTCCAATGAACTGGTGCGTAAAATTGCTAATAGTATTTTTTTGCTGTTGAATAAAAAAAATAATATCTACGATGTTTTCTGTGAGCTCTGAATTTGGGAAAGTGCGAAAATTTGTATTTGTTTAACCCCATATAACAAATAATCCCGATTTAATGAAAAAAAAACCCGGGCCCAAAGTTAAACGTGGTGGTTGGACTGTATATATTATATTGAATTTTTCAAAAGATTTTTAATGTGTCGCCCTTTATTGGGACAGCAGCATTAAGGTAATACTGTGATAAAGCTTTTTTAAGGAAATATTTTTATCAGTAAGCAAAAATTCAAACTTTGTTGAAAATGACTGAAATAAACTAAATCACAATTAAATTCGTTTGATTGTAGAAAACTTCCTCTCTCGAGCTTAGAGATCTTTTTATCAGAATCAACACATCTCATAATATTGCACTTAATAATGAAATCAATATACCATAATATCTCCATTGTCTTCTAAGAGAAGAACACATTGACAAAGTAGAAAGTGATTAAAAAAGAAAATATACGAGAAAAATAAATGAAAATATCATAATTATTTTATATTAAATATAACAACAACGTACTCGCTTTCAAGCATCGGTAGCGCAGTAAGTAGCACGTCAGTCTCACAATCTTTCACCAGAGAAATCTGAAGGTCGTGAGTTCGATCCTCACCCGGGGCAGTACTTTTATTATTTTTATTTCAAAAATTATTAGTTATACAGGAAATTGAGCTCAAAGGAAAATTTTTAAAACATCACACACAGTCTCATAGATATTTACGTTTTCGATATTTTTCATTACATTTCAATTACGTGATTTAGCATGAAGAAGGGTTTGCTTTAAATGTTAATAACACAAAACGTTATTATAAAGAGGATGGAAATTAAACACGTACATATTTGTATTGATCTATCTGACTAATATAACCACGTGCAGCCTCTTACGGACTTTTGGG
>BMAV01000889.1:0-266231 GCA_019973955.1 Trichonephila inaurata madagascariensis | reverse complement strand
ATTTCTTTAAAGGGGAATTATTTCAATCTCATTGATTAATGAAATAACTTAATTTAGGACGGAAAGTATCTTTACAGTTTTTTGAATAATTACGATTAACTCTCAAAAACAATGATGCTTAAATCTGCCGTGGCTCGGGCCCTTATTCCCATGGTGTGGAATTTTAGGAGGGAAATGCTAACTCGGTTCGCCCTTTCCGCCGAATCTTCAAAATACGAGGCCCTGAACAGAATGCGTGTTGCTTTATAGAGCGACGTTAATGAACGCTCATTCCCGAAACTATAATGGTTATTTACTTTGAGTCTCGACACATTGGGACTATCTACACGATGGAACGTTTAAAACTTGTTGAGACCCTGAACTCCTACACAAATGTAGCCCCTATGACCCAAAAAGTAGACGTACATTAAAATTTTGCACACGTACTCATACAAACAGTAACCCGAAACATACAAATGTGCATGACTTACAATCGCACAAATCGGCTCAACCAACTGTCGCTTTTTCACTTAATGAGTACTGATGGTATATAGTATTAATCTAGGCTACAGGGATAATCAACCTTTTTTTCTGCCGGACGCATACATATGTTAGCGATTTCAAGTTGAAACGGGGGTTTGGGGGGGCGCTTTAAGATCAAGATAACATAGAAAATTTAAAATGTGAAAAATGATCAAAATATTAAAAAATCTATTTTGCTTTCTTTTATTATTATTTTTTATATATTTTTATTTTTTACGCTAAATTTTTCTAAATTGGAAGCATTTAAGAATCACTCTTTCACAATTTCGGCATCACTAAAGGGTTTCGTATGATTACCAATAATGTAACAAATTGGACAGGGTGCCTTTGCTACCGCTGTGACATTACCACTAACAAAGCACTTTTTTTTGTTAAAATTATTCAAAAAACCTTTTATCACCTCTTGAAAGAGATCTTCGACGAAAAGTGTCATTGAATAATTCCTGTTTATTGGTATTTTTTTTAATTCAGAACTTTCATGACAAATCAAACAATTACTGAACCATATTTGTTTTTCACTACAAAAGAGTCAATCTCCCAATCATCTTGAAACGATATATTTTCTTTGAATATTTTTCGCTTGTAAGATATGAAAGATAGTTATAAAAGATAGTTCCACTCATAAAATGGTCTCTACTCCACTGTTGTCCATTTTCACTAATCAAAAAGAAAAAAAATATATATCAATTCGCACCAATACATTTATCTGACAGCCAAAACAAAATCGATGTATTTGATTTTCAACAAAATTTTCCACAAATTTTTCATAAATAAATTAATTTCTCCAGAGCAATAGGTACGCAGCCAGAGCCACTTAAAAAGGCCCGGTGGGCTGCAGGTTGAGTATCGCTGATCTAGGCCATACCAGAGGATGATGGTTATCTTATAATAATACAGTTTTTCTACTGTTACCAGTTGACATACAGTTCGAAATTCCCTGTTTTTCAGAAATACAGAAATCGAAATAGCATTTAGCAAATTTAAAATTTTATTCGAGATCAGTCTTACCTGGGCGCTCAGTGGATAACAAAATGAGGTCCTCACTGGGCGGAGTCTAGACGGTCGGTATTACATACCTTAAGACGTCCCTGTCTACATGGTGTATCTTTAGTGGCATCAGGACTCTAACCCACGACTCGATGATACAGCACCGGCTACGGATTCGTGACCCCATAATCACTTAGATACTACAACCACTCTCCCAGACAGAAAATAATATATGGTTTAAAAAGGAGATAAAGTAAACACTCACACACACATAACGCAGCATTTTTTTTTTTTTTATAATGTTTAACAAATGTAATTTTTATCTCTTTTCTTTCGACGAGCAAGACCTGTGAAAATTCCCCTACTCACATTGTACCACAATTTGTGATATTCCACGTTGGCTGCTTCATGCTTTTTAAAATCAATATATTTTGTATTACAGTAAAACGTCGTTTATCCGAATCAATTGGAACCGGACACCGTTCGGATACACGGTGTTCGGATAACTGGCTCGAATTCCATCCATACATTATGTATGAAACCGGACGCACTACGAATATTGAAAATCATCACATTCGGGAAACGTGTGAAGAAAAATAAAATAAGGTGCAAAATATCGCAATTTTACCTTTACTGTGAAAATAATCACTTATTTTTTCGCTCTACAATTTATTACTCTTTCGTTTTTTTCGCTGCAGGTCTCTGATTCTCTTGAGCAGTGGTTGAGTAGGACAGCACCCTGATGATTGTTGTTCGTACCACTCCATAGCTGTATATCTAACGCAGAAACGCGTTAGCATTTGATGGACCCTTGCTACTTTTCATTTGTTGTTTGTTGTCGTCTTCTTCCGTTTCATCTCGTCGACAGGGTCGGATTCTTTCGCGCACGAGTCACAATCTCGTCATATTTAAGCATTTAAATCACAGTCTTCTGCATCGCATGCCATCCAGGTGTTTCTACATCTTCATCGCATTCTTGAAATCCTGGTATTGATTGGACAAGGTTGGTATTCTCCCCCCTGTGGTCGTCATTGAAGTCTTTCTCCTTCTAAATCTGGCCACAGCTTATTTCATGCATTTTCATATACAGGACATGCATTTGCCAAAAAACTGGTCCGGATATTTGACGCTCCGGATAATAAACGTTCGGATAAACAACATTCTATTGTTGTAATTATTGCACTTAGGATCTTAATAATTTATTTTTAAAAATGGCCAATTTGTTTTTATACATCAGTTGTCCAATCCATGGCATTCATAGCTAAGCGCATTTTAATTCTGGTCAGTGGCGCACACAGGAATTTTTCAAGGGGAGGGGTGGGGGGGAGGGGTCCAGAATCGAAATTCCATCATTCTCGTATAATGCTCCAATACACTCCCAAACATATTCTTTTGATTTTGTCGATTGTCGGGAGCAAAAAACAATAAAAATAAATGATTGAGTAAATAATTAGCGTTAAATAATAAAACTAATTATAAATAACAAATACTTAATTAAATTTTAAGTACTATATACATAGGATCTAAAAGAATCGGGAAAAAAATCAAGGGCTATGGAGATCCAGTCCCGGGGACACCCCTCTTATGTGCGCCTCTGATTCTGATCACTTCCTAAAATGACAGCCTTAAAAACAATACTTTTTCATTTGTTCTCAAAATATTAATGAAAGAAGGCAAAAATCAAGAAAGACAAAATAGCTTTGCAAAATTTTACAGCTCCAGGGAGAAATGACGAATGACTGCCATCATATTAAGTCTATTGTTTGGTGAGTCAAATACAGACAATTTTCATAATGGCAGAGCTACAGACAACTGTAGAAAATCTTATACAACTCCAGGGAAACAATGAGTCTACATTTTAAACTAGTTTTAAAGAATTCAAAATAAACAAAGTAAACTACACTTTAAAGTTTCCCCACCAAAGTAAATTAAAATGACTACAAAACAAAACTAAAAATTAAATACAGTCGAACCTCCATGTTACGAACCTCTACATATATTGCGAAGGCCACCTATACCTTGAACTTTTCTACCATGGAACCAAGAACATTTCACGATTTTCTTCAAATGAAATAACACTCCAATATGAGGGCATTTTCTATATAGCGAACTTTTCTCTCGCGATTCAATTTTTTCTACTTTTTGTATGTGCGATCACTGCTCAGTCATTTTCTCTTTCCTCCATTTATGGTGGTCATAGAGCGAACTGGGGTTTTGTTGGGTGCTACTCACAGGCAATATAATTCTGGTCGTTTCATCCAAGAAGTGCAACCTTTAACTTCCCACTATTCAGTTCACTAGTAACACACACGTTCGATGCTGCTTTCACCCTCTGTGGGATTGTCTAGTGTCCCCGTGTCCTTGAATTAGTCTTCGTTCATTTCTAGTGTTGATCAGTCGTACTGGTAAATTCATTTCTTGTGGCTCGAAAATGTCAAAACGTAAGTGCTTGAGCATCAAACAAAAAAATTTAATTCTTCAGGAAGTGGATAAAGGCGTCAAGAAAAAGAATATTGCTTCAACATTTTGTATTCCTCCAAACAGCTTATCAACTAAATCGAGGTAGGTAACAAAAATATGATTCCTCGAATTCTTGTTCAAAACGTTTAAGAACATACGTCTATGAAGATGTCGACGAGGCAGTTTTGAAGTGGATACACACAACGCGAGATAAAATGTTCCGATCTCTAAGCCTTTCGTCATAAAGAAATCTCTTCAATTTGCAAATACATTGGGATACTATCAATTTCTAGGTCGAAATGGATGGCTAGGAAAGTTTTTAAAAAAACACTGAAAATTACGCCTGAAGGGATTTTTGGTGCATTGCAAAGATGTGAGGCGTATTATGAAACAAAGCATTTTCTTAAACAAAAAACTCCAACAAAATTAACAGATTTTATCAGTAATTAAATTGAAGGGTGCATGTGGTAATGTAAGTTTAGAATTTCTAGTTATAAAATAGTATATGATTAAAATTATTTGTATGTATGCTTTAAATTAAGCTCACTTAAAAGGAATTCTACTTAATTTTAAGGTATCCGATTAAAAAGCGCATAAATGTATATAATTTTCTAAAGCGATATTTGGAGTATCACTTAGATTAGAATACATGTATAAAATTGTTTTATAAGGACATTATTGACAAAATTATTTGTTTAAATACAATATTTTGGCAAAAAAATTAACTTAGAATAACCTTTTTCCAAATGTTCTCCTTTTGTAAAAAATGCTTCTATTGTATTATCTTTTGCTTATAATATATAGCTCAGACCTATGAACAGAGGAAACTAACTATGATTTTAAAGAAAATTCATTATTTTCAGGAGTTACAATCTGTTTTGAAATAATTATCTGGCGTATTTTCTTAAAATTTCTCCCTCGTTTTCGTATTAAAGAGCAGCATGGATAAACCGACTTCCAAGTTATGCATTTCAAAATTCTAGTTAGACTTCTATTTTTGAGAGGGTCTGTGGAGAATACAGGCAAAATATTATTATTATATAATAGAAGCATTTTCACAAAAGGGAAGATATTTTGTCATTCTATGTTATTCTGCATTTTGGTCAAAATATTAACCGCCTAAATAATTTTTATTAACAATATTCAACAGCAATTTTGCACCACTACATTGTTTTAATCTAATTGATACTAAATATCATAAATATTATCCATTTACACGCTTTTGCAAAATCACGTTCCGAACGTAATCGGATACCTTAATATAACTAAGCCTTTTTTTCGTGGAATGGAAATTAGAAGAGCAAGCTCACAAGTGTCTTTCTCATTATTGAAATAAAATTCAAAATAAATGTATCCATTTTCAAAAATTTATTTCAAAACGCTGATTGGAGAGAACTTTGCTTATATTTTTAATTAGAAGAATGCATTATGATATTAAACAAATGACGAGAAAGGAATTTATTATTCAGATGAGAAAACTAAAAACTGTGACGTGGTTTAAAGAGTGTAGTTTCTTTCTTCATTTAAAATAAATTTTTTGTTATTACAGCCTGCTATTTTCTACAAGAGGCTCTACTGAATATTTTCTTACATATGTAGCTCCCGAAAATACATTTTCTCTTATATTTCTTTTTACAAATTGCAGCCAGACTTCTGTAAGGGCTGTTGCATAAGAGGATAATTGTATCATTTTGTATCGGAACTTTTATGAATAATAATGAAAAAGCTGATAAAAAGGTGTTGATATAGTGTACAAATGTGTTCATTTGATTTTCTTCAAACCAAATACATATATACCAGAACGGGATATTGGATTAAATTATTTTCTGAAGCGTAAAATTAAGGTATCCTACTACGTTCGGAACCATGATTTTGAAAAAGCACATAAATGGATACTTTTCATGATATTTAGTGTCACTTAGATTAGAACCATGCCTCTAAATTATTTTACGGACATTTTGACAAAAAAGAATTATTTAAATGTCACAATATTTCGGCCATAACTTAGAATAACCTTTTTCAAAATGTTCTCCTTTGAAAAATAACTTCTATTATAATAATATTTTGCCTGTCTATATAGCTCAGACTTACTCTGTACAGAGGCTCAACTATGATTTTGAAAAATTCACATTATTTTTCAGAGTTACAACCCGTGCAGTAATTATCGGTGTTTTCTTTTTTCATAAATTTCTCCTTTTTTTGTCGTAAAACATGGATAAACCCAAAAATTTTCAGTTATATATTTCCAAAATTCTGGTTGAATAAAGTACCCAGAGGTGCAGGGCTATATACAGATAAAACATTATTATAATGGAAGCATTTTCACAAAGAAACATTGGCTTATTCTAGAGACACGCAGAAGCTCGTGTGTTAAATAATTCTTTAATGTCACCGTATACTGTATTCGACACCTCTTTCATGAAAACTATCCATTTATGTTTAAAATCACGGTTCCCGGCAATCAGCAAATACATTTTTCATATTTTTACTTTGATTATTACGAATAATAGAGCTATCTACATGTTAAGCAAATTGAAATTTAACTCTAATTTGTGTGACTAAATAAGTATATAAATCTTATAACTGATCATTATGTTTCAATTACGTATTTTGCTAATGATTTTCCTTTTTATTTATTTATTTTGAACAATTCAGATACGCTCTTGTTCACTGGAGTAGTTAGTTCCGAGTGGGATCTGTATTAAAAATTTATTGGGGCCCATTTTGGGACTCCTTACTATTTTACGATTTTTTCCTTACACATATTGGAGCCCCTGTAGCTTGGGGACACTGTATCATTGATACAGCTGATAAGACGGCAGCTACGCCCCTGCCTTATTATTTTTTTACTTCTAAAACACAATGTTTTTGGAAAACAAATTTCATTTCTTTCTTGCTGGACTTTTAATATTATATCTCATTTTCTAAAAAAGAAATTTAAATATGAATTGCAAATCGCTGTTCTACTTTTTACTTATTTTTCACTTCAATAATGAGGGAGAAGAATTTTTGAAATGTATCTCTTTAATCATTGTTTTGATTGAACGATATAAATCCCGCCCTTAATTTAAATGGGTTAATTAAATTAAATGGAAGAAGGGAATCCAACTTTACAACTTTGATTATATAAGCATTATTTATTTCTGTATTAAGTTATAATACTATATTACCTATATACAATATACTATATTAAGTATATTGAAACAATGAAATACATATAAAGCGAATATATTTTGCTCTATTGTAACTATGTTCTTAAGGTATCCGACTACGTTCGGAACCATGATTTTACAAAAGCGTATAAATGGATAATATTTATGATAT
This sequence comes from Trichonephila inaurata madagascariensis, assembly GCA_019973955.1. Taxonomy (NCBI): domain Eukaryota; kingdom Metazoa; phylum Arthropoda; class Arachnida; order Araneae; family Nephilidae; genus Trichonephila; species Trichonephila inaurata. The sequence continues at coordinate 258,938 of BMAV01000889.1, read as the reverse complement.
TCAGTGTCACTTAGATCATAAAAGAGTATATTATTATATATAAAGGTGTTTTAGGTAAACCACAATAAAAATTTTTAATTACCAATATTTTGACAAAAAATGAACATCGAATGACCCATTTTCAAAATGTTCTCCTTTTGCGAAAAATACTTCTACTATAATAATATTTTGCACAGCATAGCTCAGATGGAAACTAGAATTTTTTTGGAAATATATAGCCAACTTAGAAATTGGGTTTATCCATGTTTTTCTACCGACAGAGGAGAGAATTTTGCAAGAAAACACCGATAATTATTTCAGTTTGTACCATCTACAGAAAATATTATAAATTTTCAAAGAATAGTTGAGCCTCTTGCAGAGATCTGAGGCTATACAGGCAAAATATTATTATTATAATAAACATTTTTTCCTAAAAACATTTTGAAAAAATTGTATTAAGGGCTAAATTTTTGTCGAAATATTAATATTTAAATATTTTTGTCAAAATAATGTCCTTAAAACAATTCACTAAATAAACACCTAAATATCACGAAAATTGTCCCATTGCCGCTTTTCAAAGTCACCCGGTTTTAACGTTGTCGAATACTATATAAACAAACCTCATATGCATCTGATTCCAAGCAGTGCGATCATATCGTGTGTGATAAAATTTAGCATTTATCTTTATATATATTTCTTTACATTGATTCAAAAGGCACGGTAATACTTAGATTTTTACTGACGTATGGCACATCAAAGAGAAAAACAAAAAAAAAGTAGACATTTGAATAGGATAGCATTTATCTTAAACAAGTCAGAATACAATATTCACATGAAGGAAAAATGTATCCATTCAAAGGTAATATATCTTAACTCAGCACCTAGAGCTGCTGACAGAAGAGTAAGTTACTTAAAGTTAGCGCACAGGCAGCTTCTAAATAACTCAGAACCAATCAGTAAACTTGTCCAAAGTATTGTCGGCTCGTTTGACAACAAGGTAGCCTTTTCTTGGGGCTACTGAAGTCGAGTTCACAGTTTTTCGGTTTGGTGGTCACCAACAAGCGAATATAAGCTCGCACATAATCTGTAAATACGGGTTTTGTAAGGTTTCTCATCAGCAGGACTTCTACCGCCGGAAGGTCTGCGAAGCACTTCTACAGCGGGACATTGTCGACTCCTGTCTGTTTTATATCCGCTGCCCACTAAAACGGCGTAATGATGACAGCCATGTGATACTCGTAAGTTTCGCCCTACAACTTCTCTGCCCTGCCTCTTTTCATGCTCAAGATTCTCGGTTCTGCTTCTGTAGACACCCACAATCAAAAGGAAGGCGATATACACCTGGTGTGATTTAGGAAAGTGCCCTTTGCTAAACACATTGTTTGGTCATCCGCATCGGCTAATAGTGGCCGAACCTTGTTGTTTAATTGTCTTCGCTGACTGATTGATATGTGAAAGTGGGAACTCGCACGCGTTCTGGTTTTGAAAAGGTGTTCTGGAAAAGGATACGTTCGGTGTGAAAGAGTGTTTGGAATTTTAGGGAAGAAAAGTTCTGCGGATTGTTTGATTTTCGACTGCTCTTTTAAGTAAAAGCTTTGGTGTGTATTTTTGCATCCGGGTTTTTATGATATATGGAATGATAATCGGGATTTTACATGTGTTAAAATCTATTGTACCAGGGTTATACAATGTGGAATGAACATTTATGAGACTGTGTAGTAAAAAGATCTTACGCGCCGGGACTACGAAAAATTTAACAGGTAGAATTTAATTAACGCTGTACTTAGCCCTCTAAGATACAAAATCCATTGCCCATAAAGATTAAAAATAACTTCAGAAATTATATATTTATGATTAATCTAGGATCTTTGCTTATTCTCTTTCAGAAATATTTTTACTTTCTAGCTCGGTGGTTTCCAAAGTGGTCCCTACGGAACCCTAGGGGTCCCCGATATTATTCAGGGGGTCCGTGAAAAATTTTAATTGATTTCGGGGTCCCTGAGCAACATCAAGAGGTCCACGCAAGGTTTAATATAAAACTTTTAAAAAATTTTAACCATTTTTATTTTTATAGAAATTTATGATACTGCCCTGTTGTGATTAATTCGCGGATAGCAAGTCGCCCATCCGGTATAGTGGTCAGCGACGCTGACTGCTGTGCTGTAGGAACTGGGTTCGAATCCCGGAGAAGACATGGATGTTTGTAAATATATAGTGCCTGTGTGCGGCATGGGGGTACTCTAAATAGCCGTCGAGCCGCAAGTCCTCTTGTGAGGTTGGTGGAAGGGGAAGAGAGGTGGGAGGACTCTGACCACCCCGAGAGTGTTCTCCCTCTAAATTGGGGTGGAATCGAACCAAATTGTACTGTCACCTGTATGGTGCTCAAAGTTACGGCTAACGACAAGCGTCGCTTAGCCCTTTGCCATGATGAATTTCGTGGGCCTCAATCTGGTCTTTGCCGATCAGGTGGCATTGGTAACAACAACAATTATGAGCAATAAATAAATAACAATAATTCATTTGGATATTCCAAACTGGGTGCTGAACCCTTTTGCGCGTGGACTAACTCAGATTCCAAACACAGATGAATCCATACTATCCCATCTTACTGAAATATATACAAATGAGGGACTTAAACCAATGTTTGAACAAGAATACCACAAATTCTGGTTACAAAAACATATCCCAATTTTATATCCTACATTATGGATTATTGTACAGAAGTTTAACTACTTTCCCGTCTTCTAATTTGGTAGAACGTGGATTCAGTGCCGTAAAAAACCTCATCACACACACACAAAAAGAAATCGACTATAAAATCTAGTGCTCGTGGGGATTTGCCGTTGCTACTCACAAACATTGCATCAAATTCACCCAAGTCATTATTTTTTTTTCAAGCAAAAGTTAGAATTTCAATAAATAATTCTTCAACAAAATGTTTGTTTTTTTAAATTTGTAATTTTTATACTGTGCATTTATATAGCTTTTTCACTTGGAGGGGGGAGGGGAGTTTTGACTCTAAAAAGGGGTCCGAGTGGGCAAGTTTTGAATATAAAAGGGGGCAATGCCGGTTTTTCCATTGAGGGGTTGAGGTGGGCACCCAGGGGCCCGGGAACCTGGAGCGGCTCGGTAGGCCCCAGATAAACTGGATTTGAACAGATTTTCTGGTTATAAATTTCTATCTTCCAATGCCAAGGGGGCTCGTACATCTTTTAAGCCCAGGGGCCGAAAAAAACAAGGTATCGACTACTTTCCCCGGAAACCCGTGATTTTATATAAAAGCGTATAAATGGATAATTTTCATGATGTTTAGTGTAACTTAGATTAGAATACATGTATAAAATTGTTTTAAGGACATTTTGACCAAAAATATTTATTTAAATACAGTATTTCGGCAAAAAAATTAACTTAGAATAACCTTTTTTCAAAATGTTTTCCTTTTGTGAAAAATGCTTCTATTATAATAATATTTTACCTGTGTATAGCTCAGACCTCTGTACAGAGGCTCAACTATGATTTTTGAAAAAATTTACATTATTTTAAGGTTACAACCCATTGAAATAATTATCGGCGTTTTTCTTAAAATTTTCCCTCTGTTTGTCGTAAAAACATGGATAAACCCACTTCTGTTATATATTTCAAAAAATTCTAGTTAACCTCTGTACAGAGGTCTGACTTTTATACAGGCAAAATATTATTATAATAGAAGCATTTTTTCCAAAAAAGGGGAAATTTTTTAAAATGGGTCATTCTATGTTCATTTTTTCAAAATATTGTACTTAATAATTTTTATTGTAATACTATTCTTAAAAAAATTTTTATATACATTTTCTAATCTAAGTGACATTAAATATCATAAATATTACCCATTTACACGCTTTTGCAAAATCACGGTTCCGAACGTAGTCGGATACTTTAAATCGATACTGATACTTATGTCAGTAGTTAAATGCGAATGACTTGAAAGAATAAAGAACCACAAAAGTGAAAATAAATTAATCTTATTTATTAACTAAACTAAAGCAGGAAACTCCAGTCAGGGATTTTTTTTCCCCACAATAAGTATGGTCAAAATCTGTTTTTTGATGTATGAAATTTTTTAAATTAAAGTAACGTTTTTTAACATTTTTTTCTTTTCAGCAGTAGGATTTTTGAGTGTACCGGCAGTGCATCTTTTTCTTCGAGTAGAGAAATATCCCCAGGTTGTTTTTCAATCTTCTTTTTTATATGTATTGTTGAGAATTTCCATCAATTTAATTCTTTTATTATTGTGTTCCTTTTTATTATAGCAAATATTAAATTTACTTTCTAGGTTCCTGTGAATTTTACTTTCCTCTTCTAGTGTAAACTCACATTCATCAATAAAAGCAAGAATACTTTTAATTTTTCTTTTTTCTCGATTCATGGCCAACATTATCATCAGATTTAGAACTACACGGTAAAACTTTTTTTTCCACTGATACTTTCTTTTAATCTTCCTGAAAAACAAGTAATATAAAAAAAAGAATTTTTAAGTCAATTCCTACTTAGATCAACAAAGAAAAATTTTATTTTAGTTTAATTTTTTATTAAATATTTTAAAATTAAAATATAAAAAATTATAATAGGCAGAACCCACAACATTAAGTGGTAATTAATTTTTAAAAATTTAAATATTAAAGTTTTTCGTATTGTCATCCCAACCCGCGTATATAAATTTGGTTCAACTGAATACTTTAAAAAGGGGAAAAAAAAACCCTTTTTCAAATTTTTTGACACAAGTCCCCAAAAATTTTTCCAACGTGGTTGTATTTGTAATTTTTTTTGAATAATTATTTTTTAAATAAATTTAAAAAATTTTGTTAATCATTATTATATTATTTTTATTATCACCCAAAAAAATTTTTGGTTCAATTTGAATATTTTTTAACATGAAAAAAAAAAAAAATTTCGTTTTGATGTAAGTCGCCAAATGGGTTTGTTTTAAGCCCCAAAAAATGATCCCAAATGTGGCCCGTTTTTTTTAATTTTTTTGAATAATTAGTTTTAATAAATTTAATTTTTTATTCTTTATTATTATATTATGGTATTGTCACCCAAAATAACCCTGTATTTTAAACCCAGTTAAATTTTGACAATTTTAAAATGCTTTTTATTAAACGTTTAAAAAAATTCCACCAAGATAAATAAATAAATAAATATATAGAGATTGTGAGCTAAATAGGAATTGAATAAATAAACAAAACTAACAATAGTAACTAACGATAATGAAACGAATAAAAATTAAATACTATACCAATAATAGCTGTCCTTTCACTCTGATAACCTTAAGTGCTCTGAGTTTCATGATTTTCATGCTTCGGAAAATACTGCACAACGACATTTTTAGTACTCTGTCTTGCTTTCATTAACGACTTTGAGACTTTAAACTCTTGAGACCTCTCCCTTTTGGTTTGTGTGTCCCACTTCGACAACAGTGATAATACATCACTTTGTCTCCATTTTCATGTGTTTCACATCCTCGTGTCTAACATATTTTAACATGGTCTTGCTTTTTTTTTCCCATGAAAACAAATTCTAAAATTTTAATTTGAAGGTGTTTACATTTATTAATATTAAATTATCAAATTTTAAAAAAAAATCAAAAAAAAATTTTTAAAAAGGTTTTTTAATTTTTTTTAAAAAAATTTTTTTTTTAAAAAAAAAAAAAAATTTTTTTCCTTAAAAATTTTTTTTTAAATCCCTTTTGGGGGGAAAAAAAAATTTTTTTTTAAAAAAAGGGGGGAAAAAAAATTTTTTAAAAAATTTGGGGCCTTTTCTTTTAATTTATTTTAAAAAAAATTTTTTAAAAAAAAAAAAGGAAAAAAAAAAAAAAATTAAAAAAATTAAAAAAAAAAAAACAAAAAAAAAAAAAAAAAAAAAAAAAAAAAAAGAAAAAAAAACCAAAAAAAAAAATGAAAAAAAAAAAAAAAAAAAAACCAAAAAAAAAAAAAAAATTTTTAAAAAATTTTTTTTGGGGGGTTTTAAAACCCCTTTTTTTTAAAAAAAAAATTTTTTTTTCTTTTTAAAAAAAAGGGGGTTTTTTTTTTTTTAAAAAAATACCCTTTTTAAAAAAAAAAAAAGTTTAAAAAAATTTTTTTTAAAATTTTTGGTTTTTCCCCCCAAAAAAATTTAATTTTTTTTTTAAAATTTTTAAAAAAAACCCTTAAATTTTAAAAAAAAAAATTTTTTTTTTTTTTTTTTTTTAAAAAAATTTTTTTTTAAATTTTTTTTTTTAAAAATTTTTTAATTTTTTAAAAATTTTTTTTTAAAAAAATTTTTTTTTTTAAAAATTTAATTTTTAATTTAAAAAAAAAAAACCCAAAAAAAAAAAAAAATTTTTTTTTTTTTTTTTTAAAAATTTGGGGGCCTTTTTTAAAAAAAAAAAAAAAAAAATTTTTTTTTTTTAAAATTTTTTTTTTAAAAAAAAAAAAAATTTTTTTTTTTCCCCCCTTTTTTTTAAAATTTTAAAAAAAATTTTTTTTTTTTTTTTTTTTTTTTCCCTTTTTTTTTTTTTAAAATTTTAAAAAAAATTTTTTTTTTTAAAAAAAAATTTTTTCCCTTCTTTAAAAAAGGGGGGGGTTTTTTTTTCCCACCCCAAAATGGTTTTTTTTAATTTTTAAAAAATTTTTTTTTTTAAAAAAATTTAAAACCCCCTTTTTTAAAAGGGAAAACCAAAACCCCCAAAAAAAGGGGGAAAAAAAAAAAACCCCAAAAAAAAAGGAAATTAAAAAAAAATTTTTTTTTTTTTTTTAAATTTTTTTAAAAAAAAAATTTTTTTTAAAAAAAAACCCTTTAAAAAAATTTTTTTTTTTAAAAAAAAAAAAATTTTATAAGTTTCACTTGTGTGTATGTAATGGGAATTTTGAACTCGATTTTTACCCACTCAAAAGGTCAGATTAATTCGAAATTTTGCACACTTGTCAAGGACCGATGACAATACAATAATTTCATAATTTTGTTTCATTGTCCTGATTAGGATCCTCATAATTAAGAATTGTAAGGATTTTTAGAATTGGCCACTAATTCATTACATCGTTTCCAGATTTGGCGACTAATTGCATAAACCATTTTTAGATTTGGCGACTAATTCCATATGCTATTTCCAGATTTGGCGACTAAAAGAAAAAGGGTAACCCTAAAACCGCAAAACCAAGCAAGTGAATAATAATAATTTACTAGTTTCATGGCCTGGCGTTGCACGGGTTTTCTCTACTTTTATAAATTTTCCCTTTCCTTCACAAAATCAGCACTTCTAATACTCTTTTTCAAAATGACTTCCACCTCCACCCACACAAACACCTTCCTCCGCTTAGCCCGGCGTTGCTCGGGTTTTACCGATTTTATAACAAAATTCCCTGTTTCGAAATTTTTCGCTTCTTTTCTTTGTCAGACAGGTTTATTCCCCTGGCTTTCGAAAATTTTTAAATGCATAACATGTTATCAAAAAATTATCCCCCCTTTCCCGAAATCAAGCTGTCAAGTAAGTGAACAGTGGGATTTTTAATATTCACCCACCCACCACTGTACCTTTTTTAAAAAATAGTTGTATGTTGAAAACGAAATCTTTATTTTACAAATCAACCCGGGTCCAAAATTAGTAATGAAGCGCGTAAAACAATCGCGCCTTGAAATCGTCGGGAAAAAAAGGAAAAAGACTTTTTAAAATAAAAGGAAGAGTTATTCCTATTGTAAAAAAGCTTTATTTGAAAATTTTAATTTTTTCGCTTCATTTTAAGTTAATGCCTTCCCAAAATTCATATATCGATTGCAAACAACAGTAATTTAAACAAAAATGTAACAAAAAAAAATTCTTAAAATTTCTCTCAAAAAGGGAAAAAAACGAAAAACACAATTTTTTTAAAAAAAAAATCGTAATTTTTTCAAATTTTGTACAGATTACGAATAATATCGTTCTACATACGGAAAAAAAGTTTCATGAGATTATTTTTATAAATAAAAAGATGTTATTAAATATTTAAATAAAATGTTGAGTATTTTTAGAAAAATTATAAAAAAATATAAAAAATTTTGGTATTTCGCCAAATCTGGTGATTTTCAATATTTATAGGCGCACCTTCTTTTCTAGTGTAACCTTTCGTCAAACGTAGAGGGCTGAGTGCAAAAAGCGTTTTCTGGCACCAAACAGATTTTCGCCGCCAAACTCAGAGCTACAGTAAAATTGATTTTTTTTAAAGTTTTAATTTGTTTTCGGGCTTCATTTTTGAGTTAATGCCTTCAAATTTCATATATCGATTGAAAACAATGGTGATTTTTAAACAAAAAATGTAACAAAAATAATGCTTAAATATTTCTCGCAAAAAGGGAAAAAAAATGAAAAACACAATTTTTTTTAAAAAACCGTAGTTTTTAAGATAGTTTATCAATCTTTGTACAGATTACGTATAATATTGTTCTACACACGGAAAAAAAGTTTCGTGAATTATTTTAATAAATAAAGAAGATTAATATTTAAATAAAATTTTGGTATTTTTTTTGAAAAATCGTAAAAAAACAGTTTTTGACATTTAATTTTAAAATGACTGAATCTAAAAAGGGGAAAGCATGCCCTTTTTTTACTGTAAAATATTTTTTCATTAACGTGAAAGAAAAAAATAAAGCGGAGTGATTAAGAAATCATTTTAATAAAACGTATCGATTTTGACTCATTTTAAAAAATCATAAAAAATAAAAAAATATAATTTTTGTAAAATAAATTATACCTATCGTGGCGAAGTAAATGATCTTTCCGATGTTGCAATTATTTTTTTGTTTGAGTTTCATGAAAAAAATTAGATCGCGTTTTAAAAACGTCTGAAAAGAAAAAAAAAAGTTCCGAGATTTTGAACTTGACCTCTGGAGGTAAAAAATATCACTAACTATGCGTTTTAAGGTTTTTAATTAATATCTTTTGAACTAATTGGAATATCGAAATATAATTCGTCAAAACGGGTTTCTCAAATCATTCCTGCTTTTTTGGTACCTTTGGTGAGTTTCTGTGTCATGCGGTTCGTGGGAAGATAGGATCTCATAGATAGATACGTTTGTTTACCTACGAACTTTAATAGTGTAGATGTTCTAACTGCTAAATATTTTTTATTTTTATAAAGCAATACGTTTAGAAGTGATGTAAAGCAATATGTTTAGAAGTGATGATACGAATTAACATTATGGCAATACGTTTAAAAGGCGATATAATACGATTGACATTTAATATTTCTTCTTAACACACTTTTATCAGTTTGACCTGTGCCTATAGAGAGGGAATCTTTGAAATATAATGATATGAGACTCATCCGAGGCCCCGTAAACGGAGAGAATAAATACCCTTCAGACCCCTTAAATAATATCCAATGAAGAGCAAGACTAATTCCAGCAGCCACATAATTCCTACTCCAAATATCAAACTTAAGGATAAATTCAACAAAGAATAAATAATAGTTTTAAAAACTAAAAAAAACAGGTTTTGTTGTAGATCGAACAAAAAAAATAAAAAATAAATTATAGTTTTAAAAAAACCTAAAAAACACGCTTTTATAGTGAATCGAACTAAAAAAGTAAAAAAAATAATAATTCTGAAAAAGAATAAAATGATTAACGAGAAAATTAATGGCATTGTGGTAAAAGCGTGAGGTGCTTTGTACTACATTTTTATACTAACTCAAGCATTTCGGAATAGAACTAGTAAGAAATTATAACAAAATTAATATAGAGTATCCCACGTTTTTGCCACGATGACATTAATTTTCTCTTTAATCATTTTATTATTTTTTCAGAATTATTTTTTTACTTTTTAGTTCGATTCACTATAAAAACGTGTTTTTTAGTTTCTTTAAAGCTATAATTTATTCAGTTCTCTTCGAACTGTAGTTAAAGTCACTCTTTTTGCAGTATCCCAGCAACACTTTTTGCTATTTGAGAAGCTCATAGTCTTGGGTTTATTTTTATAGAGCGTATTACAAAGATTCCCGAGGTGACAATGCAGAAGGGTGGTCGGATCTTGGCTTTTACGTTAAAATTTTAGTTGTAGTCTATGAACACTTTTTAAATCAATGAATGTTTCCTATTAACAGTTTTAGCAATTACATTAAAATTTTTTCCCTTTTCTGAAGATTTATGATTACTTTTCTTTCATTAATATATCGATCTCTTTTCTGTTACCTGCCATGGAATCACGCAAGCTTTCAAACATCAAATCCTAACTAAATCATAAAAGAAGCTTTTAATTACTTAACACAATTTAGTGCAATTATTTTACAATAATAGTCTTTAAAAGCTCTATTTTGCAAGTACTAGTGTACGCAGACTTTAGTCGGTTTTGGTTGGTGATTACTTGGTGGTCATTCTTTTTTTTTTTTCATGTTAAGAAGAATTTTGTTGCTGTTGTTTGAATAAGGAAATTTTGAAGAATCCCTGACAGGTATGCTGATTTTCTGAAGCGAGAATTTAATAGTAATTATAGCATATAAACACACAAGATGATTGCCTGCACGCAGACTTTCGGAGGCGAGTGTGCGTGGTTTTACAAAAGACGTTTGAGTAATTTTAGGATGTGTTTAGTATCTTTTTAAGACACGAAATCATACAGGAATTCGTTCAAAAAGTTTTAAAAGTTTCAATTTTTCTCTCTTCGAACATCGATTTCTTCTTTTCAGAATGTTCTTAATTTTCTATTTTTCAATAGTTAAAAAGAAATTTCCATTTTTGTCGTTCCGGTATCAATCTTTTTCTTATTAGAATGCCCTTAATTTCCTATTTTAAGAAAATGAGATTTTACTGAATTTGTTCTTAACGTCTGTAAAGATTCGCTTTCGATCTTTGATTCCTTTTTTTCGGAATGTTCTCCATTTCTTATTTATGAAAAATTAAATTTTTCATGGAATTGTTTTCGCAAATTTTAAAAAGCACCTACACTTTTTAGAAGCTAAATTTTACAAGAATTCTTTCTTAAAGTTCTAATGTTTTCCATGTTTGCTCCTTCGGACAAAACCCCATGTTTTTCCCAATTTGGCTGGACTAAACTTTGAAAAACGCACCTTGGCGCCTGTATCGCGCAAAAGGTTTCAATGAGACTGAAGAAAAAAAATTACTAAAATGCTTAGATTTTAATGTTGAAAAATTTGAAAGCTATTTAAAAAATTTGTTTATTTATTATTATTCTTTTGAAGATTCTACCTTTTAAAAGTTTGGAAAATATTCAGAACTATTATTGTTTTATCAAAAATAAAGAAAAAAGGAACGGGCAAAATGACATTCAGAGAGTAATATAACAGGATAAATAAAAGATGTAGGGATAAGTTGCAAAATGTGGCATCCGAATATTAATGTGATGTTTGAGGCATTATAGCAACTGTGCTAACTCCTGAAGGAATGGGCACCGAACAAAATTTTAAAAATAGTTAAATGTAATAAATCTTCAAAAAATCTCTTCGATTAACTTATTTAATCAGGTTTTATTCAGATATAACTAATTTCTGGAAAATTATTTTCAAAATTAATCAGAACTCTTTCGCCGATATAAGCGACATATGTAAGGCGGACATTTATTCGTTCATGAGTAAGTAAAATCGTTTTTTAGTACGTACAAAATAGACACTGCCCTTTAAAATTAGATTGCAAAAGTTTAAAAAAATCCAAAATGCATAGTAAATATATAAAGCTATAAAATCTGCCAAAAGCAGGAAACGCGCACTAAACCATATGTGTGTGTTTGAACATTATAACTACAAAACTTCAATGCCGAAAAGAGATTAAAAATAATTATTAAACCTTTGCGATGGAAGAGTTTGCATTTTTGTGGATACTACATGCATATATCAAAAACTTTTAATTTAGAAATATAAGCAATACTTTGAAAATATCTCAGCAGCAATCCTGTACCTGAAATGTTCCTTTGTAATCGATTACTGCGATCCTGGCGGCAGTGTTTGTCTTCATTGTTTGTTAAATTTTTACTTCGCTGACTGAAATTTTTTTTATAACAGATTGTGTATACTCTAAACGTACATATTGTCATGTCATATGAAAAAGACCTTGAATATTGTTTGGAATATCTAATTTATGGACCAAAAAGAACTTTATGTATCCTGAATTATAAATTATTATATATATTGATAATTAAAAAAAGAAATCTATAAAACATATAGTTATATCACAGAATGTGCGTTCTTTTTGTCGAGCCTACATATTTAAGTTAAAAAATAAGGTCTGTTTGTGATATTTTTGCTGTAGCTTCTTTGAAAACTTCATGAAAAGCAACCCAACACAAGAACTATACCACCTATAGGAAATAAAATGAATTTTTACTGAAATTTATGACCGTGTGCGTCACGAAATAAACATTTCATTTCTAATTCAATTTGTTATTGGGTACCACTTTAAGAAGTTTTTGGTTATATTTTACAATTTGCAGATGTATAAGCTAAATATCTCGAATTAATTACTGTACGTAAAATAAGTTGGCCGCCCGCAAGTCTCCGATGTCGGGGCAGCATCGGTCAATATTGAAAATTTTAGCTCCAGCAATTCAATTTTATTTAAAGGTCACAATTTAATTCTCAATTGTTTCTTCATTTTATTAAATTTAATTACTCAATTAAGATTCTTTTTTTAATTTGTTTTCTATTAATTTTTTTTTTTTATATTACCCTCAATCATAGCAAATCATCCTCTAATGCTCAACTATAACCCCTTTCCGATAGGGGATTAAGACCTCATCTGAGATCCATGTGCCCCAACAACCATTTTCTACCGGGTTTTTTAAAAAAAAATTTAAACACAGCCTTCTCATCTTCAGATGTGGGTGGCTTGCGTGGTTTGTTTTCTAAAGTTATTGACGGGGCGGTCCACGCTCGTTGCCGAAAATTCTTTTTTGTTCAGTTATGATTTGTAAGAGAAGGAGACATGACCTCTTTGCATCAGATTAGAAGAATACTAAATGAACTCTTATTCATTTCATTTTAGTTTTTTTCCCGCCATTCTTAAAATTAATAACTAAGTGTAATTAATTACAGTTTCCTGACGAAATAAGCTGTACAATACTAACTGAATTAAACAGCAGGAAAATTGTTAAAAAGCAATATTGTTATTAATGTAGATAAAAAAAATTCAGATAATATTTAGTAATTTTTGTGGGAAAAAGTGGCTAGAATAATTTTTCAATTTTATGTACTTCATAACAGCAGGCAGAATGTAAAAATAAATATTGTGAACATTCTGTCCAACTCATTAAAAACGCCATCTAGGGGGGAAACTCAATCTAGACAATTTTTATGAAAATGAAATTGTTTCAAGATTTGTTTTCGTAATTAAGATTTGCTAAAGTGCATTTATTTTTTTTCCTTAAGAAGTTGTTCAATTTTATTAAGATATTTTCCAAAAGTTCTATTGGAACTATTCGTATTTAGATTCTAAAGATAAGTGTAAATATTATTTAAAAGATTTTGAAACAAAATTCAACTACAAGAACTTAATCAATAAATTTTTCTAGCTGTCAATCATTCCGATTAAGAACTGGTTTCCTAAAGTAAATTAGTATTTTCCGCATGCTTTTTCCCTTGCATCAGTCTCTAGCGACATCTACCTTACGAAAAACGAACTTAGTCTTTCGTTCGGAACTGAAAACAATAAATATATATATAAAAAATTGTCGATAAAAGATCAAAGAGAAAAACCCTGATTGATTGATTGATTGAATATTAACGTCGCACTCTTCAGCTACACGAGGGCTTTTGGCGACGGACCACGTAATTTTGAACCATGATCAAGTGACGTGGACGACACCTGAGCTGGCACCCCCTCTCCTAACTACCACACCACACCAACGGGAGGACGTTTCAGCTTTCGACAGATTTAACGTGCATCGCTGCCCTACATGGCGGGTCTTTAGTGGTACTGGGCTCGAACTCGTGACAAGGCAAGCCACGATCCGATACCTATACCACTCGGCTACCGCGGCCGAGAAAAACCCTGAACGCGTGAGAAGTTTCATTGAAATTAAAGACAAAAAATTTACTATTGTTTAAAACTTAATGTTTATTAGTCATAATTAGCAATTATTTTTTTTAATTTATGAATGTCGGATTTTTATTGATTTTTAAGAAATATATGCGGTGATCTATATTAGAATGAAATTTAATTACCATGGTATTAATGAATTTGATAGAGCATATTGGCGAGAGCAATGGATTTAAACACATTTCCAAAACCTTCACATTTACACAATTTTTTTATGTAAAATATCTGAGTGCTCATAAAGTAAAACGACAGTATTTATTTCCAAATTGTATTGGAACCAGAAGCTTTGTGTTGAAACTATATGAACGTCACTTGGAAATGGAAAGCGAAACGTTCCTCCATCCCATACCTAAGATGTTGATTGTGGCCTGGTGTTGAGGGTAAAACTATATGCACTCTATCCGTTCTATGTAATAGCTAAGCAGCAAAAAATTAATCTAAAAACATTCCGGCTCTTGGCAAAATAGAAAAACGCCATCTGGTGACATTCGCTGAAGAAACCTTTATTTAACCTTAATTTTTTTCGTTAAAGTATTTAATAAACTTGAAAAAAAAAAAGAAAACTGTGTGTTCAAGTAATAACAATTAAATAGTACACTAGTAGTAACAATTAATAAGCTGAACTATCAACTGATTTAACGAAATTTTGTCCTCACCCACAGATAAAAGCGCCATCTGGTGACATTACATTGAAAATTGCTGATGAAACTAATTGCAATCAACCCTTATTTTTTCTTGAAGTACTTGATCTAGTCGAGGGGGGAAAAAACAGAAAGCTGTGTGTGCTCAAGTATTTGGCAAAAATTGAAATCTGCAGAATTTTATCAGGTTTTAAATTTCTCTGGTATTCAGATTTATGTAGATAAATTGAATGCTTCAAATGCTTTTTTACAAATGCTACTTATTTTCAGATAAGTACAGGACTTCTGTATTAATTTTTTCGTATAAAAATATTTCAATTGTTATCGTAATATTTAAAAAAATTATTAGAAAATCTTATAGATTTTTTTTAAATATTTTTTTTGGTTTTGGTAATAAAAGAAAAATAAACCCTCCAATTTTTAATTTATAAAGTGATGAAAAATGTCACATAATGCAGTATTCGAATATTTTTGTTGATATGTGTGTGTGTTTGGTGAATTACAACTTTTATCTACTAAGACAATCAGCGTCGAACAAAATTATCAGAATACTAAACCGGAATAAATGCTGATATAACCTACGCTTCCATTATTTGCTTAGGATATTTAGAAATAACGAAGATTTAGGAATGATTAGTCAGAAGCCTTGCATCGATTTCAACCACACATGTGATCCAAATCATTTTTTTTAAATTACTCTCTATTTGGTCCATAAGTGAGGAAATATCGTTCTTAAAGTCAGCACAAAATATGTACTGCACTTTAAAATTCGTTTGCAAAGGCTTAAAGAATTTCTATATTTCGTAAATATATAAAGTTATAAGTTCTGTTACATGCTGAAGAATGAATCGATGTGTACGTACATTGAAGTTACAAAACCTCTCAATACCGAAAAACATATAATTAAAAAAATAATTATTTAAATTTCAGGTGTATTATAAAAGTGAAATGGAGGAGTCTGCATTTTTGTGGATAGTACATGCATATCACAGTAAATACTGGAGGGGGGAGGGTGCCCCCTGTGGACTAAACCCTATTGCACAAACTAAACAACTGTTCATACTCATTGCTCAAATTATAAAATTCTAATTAATATGCATTATGTAGCTCTAATTATTTTTTTTCCGTAAAATTCTTTCTAGAGGTTCCTTTTAGTTCAATTCAACACAGAAGCTGCATCGACCCCAACCATTCATTCCTCAAATTTTCATAAGCCAACTACTTCCAGCTTCCTCGAATGCTGAGCATTAAATTCAGATGAATGTTAATAGGTCTTTTCGTATAAGCCAACGCTTTTCTTCTCCATTCCAGCCAATCGTTGGATATTTTCCTACGAGAACTTGCAATGATATACCATCGCAACCATATTGAGACATCATATGAAACAAAGCACATAGCTACCAATTCAGAGTGTACGAAACTTACGAAATTACGGGGTTGTTAATTTTGTGAGTTATCTTGAAGTTTGGCATTGTTACGGTACATGAAAAATTTATTATAACATCCCGAAAAACTTTTGTACTTTACAGAGTCAGATAAGCAATATGAAAATTGTGCTCTACAATAATGGCGGATAACTAAATTGTTTGTTTTCGGAACTAAATTGTTACTAAAGGCATCGCACAGTGCAACCATTTACACCAGCTACATTCCATCCAAAAAGTATATACAAAACTACGTTCTAATAAAGGCTTGGCTCAATGCCAAGAGAGGATAGCGCTTTCTAGCTACATTACATAGGAACGACCTCCATTGCAGACGTACCACGATATATTCAAAAATACAGTAGCTATTGCTGCGATCCTGGCGGCAGTATTGGCGGCTCCATTGATTTTTAAATATTTATTTTGCTTACTAACATTATATTTTACAACAGTCTTCTCTATACTAACGAGTCATTTCAAATCGAAGATACTGTTTATTTTTCGAAATACCCAATTCATGAAGCTAAAAGAATTTAAATTCAGGTTTAATTATAAATTGTAATGAGAATTTCACAAAAGAGAAATCCTTCGAATATCTGCATTGCTATAAATCAGTGCTCTCCAACCCCCGGTCTGAGGACAGGTACCGGTACGTGGATCAAATATTACCGGTCCTCACAAGAAACTTAATATTTCCATTTTATTTACTGTGTATATTTTTCATAGGGTTGGCCTACTTTATATTCTTTTCACTTTATATTCATTTTTTGGTGTCGCTATATTTTATTCTGAAGGCACGTTTAAATACAAAATTAAATTAAAATTATCAAATCAAAACAATCTAAAATATAAAGAATCAACGTCCTCTCCCTCAGCGGGCCGCGGTAAAATTATCAAATGTTGACCGGTCGCGGCGATAAAAAGGTTGGTGAGCACTACTATAGATTAATTTCAATGAAAACTGTTTGCTCATTATTATAATTTACAAGTAACAAATTGATACTGTCTAAAGGAAATAAAAGGAAATATTACTGAAATGAATTTTTACGTACTGCAAGAAATAAACGTTTCATTTCCAAATGGTTTTTATATTTTTATTTACCGCTGTTTTAAATAAAAAAAAAGTTTTTTTTATATTTTGAAAAATATTGATAGAATACATTTTATTTCGATTTTTTATTGGGTTCTGCAAAAGGGAAAAGGTTCTTTTTAAAATTAAATTTTTCGTTTACCTTGAAGTCGGTGTCCGGCTATTCAGTGCCGAGTTCTCTCGATCGCCGAAGTTGTTAGCCGAGCCAATGCGGTTTAAGGTTAAGGCAGCTGAATCCAAATCTCACTTGAGATTGGTAATCGGCTGCCACACACACACTGGCTATTTTTTTCTATTTGTTTGTTAAATTCTTTTCTCATGGTGCTAGCTCAGGTGTCGTCCACGTCACTTGACCATGGTTCAAAACTACGAGGTCCGTCGCCAAAAGCCCTCGTGTAGCTGAACAGTGCGACGTTAATATTCAATCAATAAACAAAGTGGTCATGTTTGTTGTCATCAGCAGTGATGGTTGAAATACTTTAAAATCTGATGTGCAGAGGGGACACGGATTTTTCCGTTCTCGGTTGAATGTATCGTAAAATAATATTTGAAGTATATCAACATGTTATAGAGTGTACCATGTAAAGCCAATTAAGAAAAATATTGTTTTCGTTATAATAAAAGTTTTATATAATACTAGTTATAATTTATTCTTTATATATAAAAATATTAATTTTGCACTCAAGGTGTCACATGCATTTCAATCAGTAAATGGGACATATGTTTTTTCTTTCTTTTTTTGCATAATCTGTTAAAATCCAGGTATATTGTAATTTTCTGTCAGTCGCTTTTCAAAATTTTACGTTTTGATTTTGCTGCCTCGTACATTGATAAGTATTTTTCACATAAATACATTGATCTGAAAGTTAATGAAATGTGTATAAATGTGCGTAATTGGCATGAAAAAATTTGCAACCTAAAATTTAGGAACAGTTCTTATTTAAATTTATATATTACGTCGCAATCTATTGATGTCTCTATGAGCTGTTCCTCTCCTTCATTATAAGCGTTTTTCACCCTACAAAGGAGGGGAAAAAGCAATCATTAGAATACAGATTAGTTTGCAAAATATTGCAGTAACGAGTACAAAATTATTTCGGGGAGCCTGGGATCATATTTACAATCTAGTAATATGAGACAATGTAGTACGTATGAGAAACTTTTTTAGTGATGCATTCGTTTGTTATATTCTAATAAAAGTTAAAAAAGAATTTCAAAATAAATTTATTATGCTTAAATATATAATTTTCAATTTTAATGTAATTAGCTTGGTTTGTTTCAGACTAAAGATTTAAGTCGGTTTCTGTTATCGGTATTTGTAAACGTATTTCGTGTTCAGCATACACTTTATTTCTGTATTTTGTTTCAGTTCTGACATATGCTAAGAAACATCTTCCCCACATACATTTCCTAATCAAGGACAGTCTTTGAAGAAATTTGAAGATGTTCCACGAAACTTTTTAACCAAAAAATCAATTACTCATTCACATATGACTGTATTTTAACATACATTCTACCAATAGTTCAATTACTCGTTCTTGTCCTATCAGTAATCCAGTCCATAGAAAGCGTTGATCTATTTTGCATTGACATTTATAATTTTCTTTTCGTTTTGTTTTTTTACTTGTGGAGCCCTGAGGTTCCGTGAAAACCCAGTTTGGAGACTATTGATGTGCGGGTTAATTCCGAGACCCTACCTGAATCGCAGCTGATGATAACATGCTAGAATAGGACAGGAAGAAAATTCAATTTGATATCTTTTATGCAGTAAGATATGTTCGATCAATTTCTGAAAAATTTAGAAATATATCAAAATAGTTTTTCTCTGTAGTATTTATAATAATTTAATGTATGTATAAAAAATTGCACATAAATACATTACGAGATTTTTTTAAACTGCTACTTTACAAATTTAAAATCGATTTTAGATCGTAAGTGAAAAACTGTTTAATTTTTTGGTACAAAAATTTAATTAACTACCGTATAATAAGGTTTGTTGGTTTAGAAAACAAGAAAAGTAAGAGCGTAATTGTAAATTTGTGAAATCCAGTGTGCTCTTGTTAATTCGAAATTTATCCTAGACAACCATGAGTTGAGTGAATATTAACGCGCACTGTGTTCAGCTACGCGAGGGCTTTTGGCGACAAGCCACGTAATCTCGAACCATGGTCAAGTGACGTGGACGACACCTGAGCTGGCACTAATCCCACCTAACTTGCACACCACACCAAAGGAAGGATGCTTGAGCCTCGACATATTTAATGTGCATCGGCCCCTATGTACGGCGAGTCTTCAGCGATACAGGCTTGAACTCATGACACGTCGGCCACAAGTCCATAACCTTAACCACTAGGCTACCGTGGTCACTCTAATTTGTTCGACTGTATGTTTTTATAAAATAATTGAATGCGATGGAAAGTAATTGGCCTGGTCCGTTTGAAGAAAGCTTTATTTACTGTTTACTACTCAGTTACAAAAAATACATCAGGCGGCTCTCGCGCGCTCTCTAACGGTAAAAAATAAGAAAGCGTTACAGGAATTATTACTATGAAGAATGAATGAGTTTGCCTGAGATTTATATATATATAAGTAAGGTGTACTTAGGAACAACTTTATTTTACACACATATTGGAATTATTAGCGTACTAGCTACCACTACGAGATCTCGCACCAAACTGAATACGTATAAACATAACACCCCGCGATCCTAGTGGAGAAAATTGACATTATTCCAGCTGTATATTGCACTGCAGGGTGCTGCCACGTAGTGGAAGAAAAATATATAGTTCATACAAATATAGTGTGTTATTTCATAATGCATGATATTTAAAACACACGTGTGAGAGAAAGAGGGAAGGATCTGAGGTTTCAATCTCATAAAAAAAAAAATTCCCATTGGATTTTATTAATATTAAAAATTTAAAGAAAGGGATTATTTTCTTTTAAAAAATTAATTTTAACAATATTGTGGCATTCATATTCGATACAAAACTCACGTTTTGGGAAAAGGTTTGGTTAAATTACTTGTTTTTCTATTTTTAATGTTTATTTCAAAGTATGTTATGGAAAAGGGGAAGGTTGGGCAAATTTAAAATTAAACCCTTTTAATTTTTATTCGGGTCAAAAGCCCTTTTCAAAAACTTATAACCGAACGTACTTCTGAATTGTGAGAAAAGATAGTGATGTTGGAAATGATTATCTCAAACATCAACTTTTATTCAAAACTACAGAGCGACATAAAGGTCCATTTACTTGTAGCAAATTTTTCTCTGTCTCAAAAAGTGCATCTTGCCTAAATTCGTTCTTAAATCATAGTATAATTTCCTTTTTGATAAAATTGCAAAAGAAATGCTAAATATTTCAAATGAATTTTTTAATAGTTTTAATTACTAATAATTGTTAATAATTTTAAGTTTTTTTTTTTCGAGTTATTATGTGAAGGAATGCTTTTACTAAGAAAATTTTTAGTCACTTTATTAAAAAAAAATATTTAAAAATGGCATATACAGAGGCGGATTAAGTTAGTTGCATGCCTATGGGCTCAAGAGTCGAAAAATCTAAAATAATGAAGAGGCTTACTATAAATTCTCAAAATAAATTGTATTGCTAAGAATATAACTCAACGGCTACGGGGAAAAATCTTTATATTTTAAAAATTAAACTCCTGCTAAAGAGCTTGCAATTAAACACTACAAATACAAAGCTCTAACTTTACTTCTTGATTTCTCTTTAACAAATTCATCAAATTATTTTTACCATATCTATTTTGTTCAAAACATTTCGTTCTGTATATAATATGGCCATGTTCTTCAATTTGTCTTTTCTCCCATAGCACTTAAATTATTTTTAACACAATTTAAAACTGAAAAATTTCTGTCACCTGATGCTTTCGATATCGGTATTGTTAAAAATATTTTCAAAAGTATTTTTACACTAGCTGGTATACCCGTTCTTCGCACGGGTGAACTGAAAAATTCAACAACACAGATTGAAGGATAAAGAAGTTTTAAATGAGTTAATTTTACGTGAATTGCAAATTAAACAAAAAAAGCTTTTTGCATATATCAGCTGAACAAAAAAAAACACCTTTGTTAAATTTTAAGTATGTAGATCTAATAGCAGATAAAAAGGATTTTTTTTATTATTATTTATAACTCCCCGTAACACTCTTGAGGGTCGATTTTTGAAAATACCTCCCTAAGCTGATTTCTGCTGAGCAAAAGTAACACTTTGTTAAAAGTTTTGTGTAATGAACGCTTAAAATAATGTAAATAATTTATATATTTGAAAAAGTGTAATACATTAATATTACTTTATGTTGTATTTATTTTATGTTAAAATTGTAATATTCGCAAGCAACGCCGTTTCTTAAATTATAATGGCGATTCAATGAAAAACAGCGAAATGTTAACGATAGAGTCAAGTTGGCTTTGATTGATTGATTGAATATTAATGTCGCACTGTTCAGCTACACGAGGGCTTTCGACGACGGACCACGTAATTTTGAACCATGGTCAAGTGACGTGGACGACACCTGAGCTGGCACCCCCCTCTCCTAACTACCACACCACACCAACGGGAGGACGTTTCAGCTCTCGACAGATTTAGCGTGCATCGCTGCCCTATATGGCGGGTCTTTAGTGGTACTGGGCTCGAACTCGTGACAAGGCAAGCCACGATCCGATACCTATACCACTCGGCTACCGCGGCCGAGTCAATTTGGCAAATGTCTAGCTACTTTCATAGCTCGAGCTTTATTAGAGTTAATACTTTATATACAGCATAATGATTTACTGCAGTTTTTTCAAACAATAATTTTTTTTGGATCACTACATTGAAAATTAAGGGATATACATAAAGAAAATACTACACTTTGGGAAATTTAATCCGTTAGAGCTATAATAAATTAATTAAAGATATTCCACTGTAAAATTAATTATATACTCCGTTTACTTAAAATAAATAGTCAAATCGTTTTCTAAGGTCTTCGTTAACATACAAAAACATAAGACACCTAAATTTTGACATAAACTATTTATTCGGGACAAAAATAATAATCTTTGCAATGCGCTGAAAACGCAATATCTGCTACAAAACTATTCGCCTTCCCCGCTAAAATACTCATCATAGAACCCGTACTGCCATATATCTTGGAAGAGTGGATTTCAAAGAATATTTCTGCTAAGTATTGGTAGGATATTCCTTCTAAGTTGGTGTTGTGTGGTAGTTAGGAGAAGGGGTTCCAGCTCAGGTGTCGTCCACGTCACTTGACCATGGCTCAAAATTACGTCGTCCGTTGCCAAAAACCCTCGTGTAGCTGAACAGTGCGACGTTAATATTCACTCACTCCAAAAAATACAGTGCAGTAGTTATAGTTATTTTTATACTTAAAAATGCAATATCTGCCTATTCAATTAAAATTATAGCGTTATAATATTAACACTACTAACCACAAGCAAATTTTGAAGTTTGTCCAAATGATGTAGTGTGAAAGAGAAAGATTATTTACTTTAAGTACCAGCACTGATAAAAGCATTTATTTTGAAAAAAGATCAATTTCTTACTAACAAATGTGCATAGTAAAATCATAAAAAAAAAGAAAAGAAAACATTCACAAATAAACAGAGATTTATAATAACCCCTCCCTTCAAAACCTAGTTTTATTCCGAAATAAAAAAATTAGGGATTATGCTGATCACAGGAATTAATTAGAAGCGAGCGCCTTGCGTAGCCAAAACAAAAAGGGTTTCTTCACAAATAAAAGATAGATATATATGCTGTCGTGGACTTTTTTGCAGCGCACACCAGAATTGCTTGCAGATGGCAGAATTTTTTCCTACTTACTTGACAAATATCGTTATATTTTTGGACACTTCAGTCATCAATATCTTTTATAAATTATAGTCTATGCTATAAATTATAGCCTATGTGTTATTCTGATGTATAAGCTATATTACTGTAAAGTTTCATTAAAATCCATTCAGTTGTTTTTGCGTGAAAGACGGACAAACATCCACACAAAAACTTTCGCATTTATAATATATATCTATAGATTAGAATTTCTCTTGCAAATCGGTAAATTTATATATATATATATATATATACATACTGGTGTGCAAAACTTAAGCAACAGGTGGGTTTATTGCCATAACTTCACGAAAAATCATCTGAGAGACATGAAATTCTGAAATGAGGGAGAGTATTATGTACGTAAAGGATGACGGTTATCGGCGCTGAAAAAAGGAATAAAACGCATACGGTATGGAATCAAAACAAAACAAGCTTCTTTATTGAACGCATAGTATCGTGACTCGCGATTGTCTATCCAACAGGAAGAACAACAAGCAGATGTTCCTTAATATGGCATATATGCCCTCCCCAATACACAATGGTTGCTTTGCAATCAAGTTCCGCATACTCAGAACCAGCTGGTGCAAATATCATTTCTGAGTGTGGAGTGCGCCCGCCATTCCTCAATCAACATCTGCTTGAGTTGTTGTTTGTTCTCTCGGATGATGTAAGGTAAAAGTAAATACGTCTCCCCCAAAGTATCCCACACATGTTCGATGGATTTAAATCTGTGAGCACGCTGGCCAATCCATTCGAGTGATATTCCCACTTTCCAGCAGCGCTCCAACAGCAAGAGTGCGATGTGACCGTGCATTGTCATCCATAAAATGAAGTCTGGGCCAATGGCACCTTTGGAAAAAATGCACATGGGGAAGAAGTACCTCCTCACAATAAGCGATCCCCGGTTACAGACCCTCTGTCGAAAAATGTGAAGCCTGGGGTTCCGCTGTTCAGCATATAATACCAACCCAGACAAGCAACCTCCAGACCACCGTAATAAAGTTCTTCCTTCTTGATGTTACTGGGATAAAAACCGGGTCCCGATCTCTCCAAATCGAAACGCGTTGGAGAATCGCTTCTGGTACTGAACCGACTTCATCCGTAAGAGGACACGACTCCATTGATCAGTTGTCCAGTTTTTGGGCTCTGCCCACTGTAAACGGTGGCTTCAGTGGCCATCTTTCAACGGGAGGCAGCGTTCAGGACGGCGGGTGCAGGCCCCTTGTGAAGGCGTCTGGCCAGTAAACCGCTACACTTGTCGACCTGTTACGTGCCAGAGTTTTGCCACAAAGTTTGCTGACTTCTGTCGACGATCTTTTTCGCCTGCAGGATGATATATCGGTCATCCCCTGCAGTTGTCGTCCTCGGGCGGCCACACCAACCTTTCTAACAGCTACCTGTGGTTTGGGAACGCTTTCCAAGCGCGCGAAACGACACTTTTGTTGATTCCGAACTCTGCGGTGCCACATACCAGACAGTACGCCCTCCTCCAGCTTTCCGATCATTCTTCCACGTGTGAAGTCGTCCAGGTGATTTCTTCTAGCCATATTTCACGAATTGACTCACTGGCACTTGCAGAGAATATGGTGAATTGCGTCTCCGTCCTTCATTTCATCTCTACTGTTGAGCAGCGCACGCCGACATCACGCGCGTTTTGCGTACGCTCACATCGCTTCTGGACGTTTTGTTCGACATATTGCATACGCACACGTTTCTACTGACTTACGTGTTCCCTCTACTGATCTCCGTGACTTCCTTCTTGCAATTTCATGCCATTCGCTAAATTTTTACATTGTTGCTTAAGTTTTGCACACCAGTGTATATATATATTGAAGGTTTCCACTGTATCTCTTTGTTTTGATTTCATTTCTGGTTCCAATTCTCTTATCATCAAAATAAAGGATTCAATGTCGTCTTTGTAAGTTTGCTTTAATTTTTGTTTAGCTTTCTTTTTCTCTCTCTCTCTCGTTTCAGGTTATAATCTCTCGCCAAAGATACAATAAAGTGTTCTATAACAGTTTGATAAATCTCAGCCTCTTCAAGACAGTTCTGCTCTTGCCCAACCGCATGACATAAAATGAATTAACTATCAAATTTTCCCTTCTTTCAGAAACTCATAACCGACTTCTTTACTTTCACCAAAAATAAATTTTTTCTTTTACTGCCTGCAAGCTTGTCCAGCTTCCTCTTCAAACGAAAGCCCTGATAAATCAGTTGCCCCTTTTTCCATTTTTCCAAATTCATTTATGAAATTTTGAATATAACTTTCTAGAGATTTTAGAAAAGCAGATCCTTTTAATTATTCACACTCAACTTATTGCAATGATTTGCTATTAGCATTTTTTCTCTAAAGTAAGGTATTCCAAATAATGTCACAGGAGAAGCCATTTTTCTCTCTGTTTGAAAAGGAAAAATTCTTAGTATTGTGGTCTTTTTCCTCATTCGTATCAAGGATTTCGGCCAGGACTGCTTTTATTAATCTTTATATCGCTATTGAGGTCTAATTCAAATAGAGCTTGAAAAAAAGTTTGCTTTGCACTAAAAACAGAAACATCTTTTATCATGTAACTTCATTTTATTTCATTTAATTTCATTAGTAAAATACACTGATGGAAATAAAAATCCCATCACAAAGAAGGATTTGTATTTTATCAATGAAATGTGGTAAGCGTGTTTATACATCTGAACGATGCCTTTGATGCAAATTTTTGTTAAACGCATAAGTGGGGCGCTAGTTGCGCCACATGGATGATGTAAATCAAGTGTACCTTAAATACGCACTATAAAGTTCTTGAATGTTATTTATCACTGAGATTTGACGTACTGAGTTGATGTTAGTCCAGTGTTTCTCAACTGGGCGCGCCCCCTGGGGCGCGCGATACACCTTCACAAGCGCGAGCATATCGAAAATAAAAGGTTAAAAAAATTAATTTACTGAATGAAAAATACTTTCTGATATATAATAAAAATACAGATCTACATTGATATGATTTATATATATCATCTGGTGAAAAGGTCATCAAAAAATAAAAGAAAATATTTGTTTGCTTGCTGTAATCCTACGAAGAGATTTTTTATTACGTTTCTTTTAATCTAAAAATATTACTTTACTGACTTTCGAGCTTAGGTGGTATGTTATCTAACTCCTTTTTAGGGAAGTTGTAAATTATATAATTCTTGTTGCGCTTTTTTCGCAATGTGAGTTTTATGATACATGGATAAGCATATTGAAAGCACTTTGGAAGGATTAATTGCCAAGATTTTTATGAGTCTACTGGAAACATATAATACAAAAATCGTTAATTCTGGGAAAACTGGTTTATTTGTTACCAATGACCTTGACAGAGAATCCTTTTTTAATATGATTGAAGTCTTAATGGGAGCTAAAAATGAATTGATCACATATCTCCTTTTTTTGGCAGTGGCAAGTTTTTTTAGAATCTTAGGATACTTGTTTTTAGACCGAGTTTCCGGCACGATCACTTTTTTTCAAAATATTTTCTGAACATGCTTTGTATTTTCCCTATGAATAACTTAGTGGTTTTAATTTGTGATGTTGTACGACTTGATTATGGTTTATAAATGTAAAATGGAGCAGAATATGAAAAAAAGAATTGGACATCTGTGACTTCTTGAAAGGAAATTGAAGCTGATCAAACAAGGAAACACTTGCTGAAATAATGCATATTAATCATGTTAGCTGAAAATTCTGAGAAAGTAATAAACATGAAACGAAAAGGAAAATTCGTCAGCTACATTAAGAACTTTATCAAGAAAATACGAAGCCTTAAGTGTACCGCAAAAATGCACTTCAATCTTTGTCAAAAAGACACAAAGCAAGAAAAAGTCTTCAACAGGATATTTGTCGATCATCAACGGACATTAAATTACAATAACGTGAACAAATGTGACAGTTTTGCTTGCAAATAACTTTCCTGTAATGTTAGTAAAAAGTGTCTGTGATTTGTGTCTTTTATTGTCACGTATATTTGGAACAATTTAGTTCAGTCTTTATTGATATTTTCTCAATTTATGAAAGACAAACAGAAAATCCTTGAAATAAGTAAGTATATTTTCTTAGTTAAATTATTCATCGAAATTGTGATTTTATCTTGTATATTGAAAATAATTATAAAAAAGAATTGGGGTGCATCACTCCCTCATGACCATTAACGTTAGTATCGAGTGCACACACCTGATCCCGGCTAAAACATTTTGAAGTTTTCGCTTTAAATATTAAAAAAATAAATACAAAATGTTATTCATTAGAATTTTATATTGTTTTTTTTCATTACTTAACATTTATTCTAAATGCTAATTCTGCGAGGCTTAAAAATTACAGTTCATTCAAAACTGCTTATAATATGAGTATTCATTTTAATAAATCATTTTACATTTTGCATACATTGTCATGCACTTAGTTTTACTCCTTACAATTAAGCTATTATATCAAGAATAATATATTATCATTTTTAAAAAAAAATAAACTCGTGTTAAGAGGGTAATTTCAGCCATTATAAGAACAAGTTTAATAATTATCATGACTTCCATGGGTTTATATATGTCTTGCAGAGCAAAGTTTTTCAAAGGAAGGCTGTAAATTAGAAATTTACACTCAGAGTTATTTTTTTGATATTTAGCTCAGATCTATATTTTGTCTTCAAAATAGCCATCGCAGAAAATCCGATTCCTCAATAAAGGATGTTAATACAGTAACTTTAAAATTTTTATTTAAATAAAGTTTGTGCAAAATAAATTTTTCTTTTTAAAATATATATCAAATTGGTACACAATTTATATGGTGCTTCGTCGCGAGATTTACCTGTGTTGATAAACAAGCAAATTAAATAACTTGATTTTACTGATTTAAATTTTTAAATTTGCAATCTAAGTGAAAACGAGTACTTAAATCTCGCGACCAGTTTTATATCATAAATTGTGTAACGATTTTATAAGTTGATAGCAAAAATATTTCTTTTTAAAAGAAAAAGTTTATTTTATTCTTTTAGAGCATTTAAATAAAAGCTTGTTTTAAAAAAAAAAGTTTTTTTTTGCTTTAATTTATCTATATTTAGCTGATATCTATATTTTGTCTTCTAAGCAGCCACCACATTTTGCAATATGTTCCAATTTAAAATTATATATAGAGAAAGGAAAAATAACATAATAATTATCCTATTACTTAATTTTTTGTTTAAAATGTAACGTATACAAAATTTAATACTTATGTTTTTATTAATTTGTACGATTTATAATTAAGATCGTGTATTGTAGCTTTAGCGTCAAAGTGCATTATTATTGCATTCAGTAATTTATTAATGTATAAGGGGCGCGAAAAAA
This sequence comes from Trichonephila inaurata madagascariensis, assembly GCA_019973955.1. NCBI lineage: Eukaryota > Metazoa > Arthropoda > Arachnida > Araneae > Nephilidae > Trichonephila > Trichonephila inaurata. Next base: position 230,580 of record BMAV01000889.1, on the reverse strand, counting down.
ATTGGTTAAAAAGGGGGCGCCAGTATTGAAAGTTTGGGCCTGTGTTTAAAAATGATTTTAAATACGACAAAACCCATTATCAACAACTCCTGAGTTCAAACGAGGAGATAAAGGAGCTAAAAAAAGGGGTTTTTTTCCACGATTTTAAAAAATTTGGAAGGAATGAATCCATTGTCCAGGGGCGCGGTACCCCAGGGGTTGGTTCAGACTATGGCAGGCACACATGAGTTCGAGCCCAATACCCGAAGACCCCCCTGGGGCAGCGATCCCGTTAAATCTGTCGGAGCAAACATCCTCCGTTGGTGTGGTGTTGGGAAGGGGGGTGCCAGTCGGTGTGTCCACGTCATTGACCAGGTTAAAAATTACGTGGTCCGTCCCCAAAAAGCCCTCGTGTGCTGAACAGTGCGACGTTAATATTCACTCAAACTCATCCATTGTCCATGATTTGTGGCAGAAGTGATTCCGTGAAGACACTACCTGAAGTAAACTATGGTTCCATCACGTAGGGGTACCACGACAAAAGAAGACCTCATTTTTCATCAGCCCGGAGGGGGTGGGAAAATTTTGCATTCTCCGAGCAAAGCTGTTTCTGTCTTGGTGCCAGTGATGCAGTGGCATAACGGAAAATATTACGGGTCCCCTTCAAAGTCAGGTTTTGGGCCCGAAGCCAGATTTTGTTTCAGTCAGACTATGTTGGCCCTAGAATCCTAGCCCTCCCTCGACCCTGGGGTTGAGGGGTGCACGTTACGCCACCGCAGTGATAGCTGTATATTGATAAGAAGGTCAGGTCAGCGCCTGCAAACAATCTTTTGCCTCCTAGATACATAGGGTCTGCGTCTACAGTTATGGTCTGGCGCAAGCAATCTCGAGGTTAATTCACACACCTGACTACAAACTTGTCTGGTGAATCAAACTGTTGCACTGCGATTTATAAACATCATTCAAGGGGTGTTTTACAACAAGATAAGGTACTCCATCATACCCCGTTTTAACCCAACATGCTCTATAGGGTGTCAACGTGACACGTTGGCCTGCTAGATCACTAGATCTTTCTCCAATTGAGCATGAACCGAGGATGGCAATGACAGCTTCATCCACAACCAGAATTAAACAATTTTATATTGACCGACCAAGAGCAAAAGACATGCAATTCCATTCCACAAACTGATATCCGGTACCTGTACAACACATGACATGCATTTAAAATTGGTGGTTTTAAAATTTTAATGATCATCCTTTTACAATTAAATTTTTCTTCTCGCTTTTTAAAATGGGGGTTCTTGAAACTTTAATCAATTAAATATGTTACATAGACAAATGTATTGTCGAAGTTTCTTTAGTCGACAACATTTTTTCTTGGTGTTGGAATTTTTTTCCCCTCGTGTAAAATTTTACCGGGGTAAATTTAGCACGGGGAACTATAAACAAGCTTACGCATGCGAAAAATTTGTCCAGATTGCAACAATACAGATATTCGAAAAAAAGATGGTTAGGGCTGCTTCAAGACTCAAATATGGCAAAATCATCGAGGTTGCAATATCAGTTCAAGATCTTTTTATTGAACGTTGAATTTATAAATGAAACTTATCAAGCTTTGGGCCCCTGGCGGCCACCAGATCCGCCACCTGTTTAATCCGTCTCTGGTCATATATAAAGCCCTTTTCTGAGTGCACATGCCCCCTTATACATATATGTATACCCTTCAACTGAGATATAATTGCAAATGAAGCAAGAAAAATGTATTGAAAACGCAGAGAAATTTAAGACATTTAGTCTTCAGAGTTGCATATAATACTGTATACTCAATAAATTTTATAACAGTCAAAACTCTTGATGAACAATAAAAGGGAAAGTTAACGCCTTTAATCTATGTTTTAACTCTATTACCTTAATCTCTTAAGCCTGATTATTTTTTTCTATAGTATCACTATGGTTATTCCAGGTTGACCTTTATTGTATTGCTACATTCTTTCATGTTACATAGCATCAAGTCAGAATTATAGCATTCCAGAACGTTATTAATGTGTGTGTGTGATTATATATACGCAAAAAATTATCCAACATTGAATTTTCCTACGCACTATAGAGAGAACGAATTTTTTCCCTTAGTTCCAGTGCACCAGTCGTTTTCATCAAACAGTCGAGTAAGGAGCGGTTATAGGTGTGTTCGTCGGATTTTTGTTTCTCTAAAGATCACCGTGTGGGTTCAATCCTAGGAGAGCCCACACCCCCTTGGCGTGAATTATTTTGGGTGGGCACCCAGTGGCCCGGAGGACCCCGGATAACCAATTTTCTGGTTTTAAACTTCGATCTTCTAGCTCCAAGAGGGCATGTAGATCTTCTGCGCCCAAGGCCCGAAATAAGCTTAAACCGCCACTGAAAAGGGGTATAGCGATTGCAACTACAGATCTAGCGGATTGCAACAAAAACAAAATTTCGTATCACAAGCGCGAATATGAGAAAATTTTTAAAATCTTCAGTAATCTAGATAACATTTGGCATCAAGTATAAAGATAAAACACAAATCTAAAAGCAATCATAAAGCTTAGTTGTTGTTTTTAGAGAAATTGAGAAAATAATTCTGTATTTGTAAGAGTAGCCACTTAGAAAAATGAATTTAAAGAAAAAAAAATTTTTTTCCCAGCTGTTACAACTTTTTACAAAATATAAAAAATATTTTAAGAAAGGAAAAATGTGAGTTTGGTGCATCAGAATTTTTTTTTTTAAAGATTATAAGAGAGTTTGTTAAAATAATCAGATACCTAACTTCTTCCTGTTTCTGACAGTTATAGTCTAGTGGTCATGGTCGTGAACCCGTGGCCAGTGCTGTTTCTATTGGGTCATAGGCTAGAGTCCTGGGACCACTGAAGATCCACCGTGTAGTAGATATGATCCATGTTAAAGCTGCTGAGACTCAAAATCCTCTCGCTCACGTGGTATGGAAGTTTGTAGAGTGAAATGACAGCTCAGGTGTCATCATTGTCACTTAACAGAGGTTCAAAATTCGAGATCCATTGCCAAAAGCCTTGTCATTACTTTAGAGTATGACGTTAGTAAAATTCATGTAATCCACATGTTTCTCATTCAACAACAACGGCATATTTCTTTAGTCTTACGTGTATAATGAGAAATTTCAGAGACCCTTTTCTTGACCCCTATTTTAAAATTAAGAAATCATCTTGAGAAAAAGTTTGAGTTAGATAATGCGAGGAAAAGGATTAGGATGAAAGAAAAACTTATTTTTAAAGGCTAGCATAAAATTCTGATGATAGTTAGAGAAGAGAGATGAAGCTAATGCAGGGTGATTCTCTACCAGATCGACAAAATTGCAAGAAGTGTAAGGGATACAATGATAACTCGGAATCACATAGGAATGCAGGGTCGCAAATGTCGTAGTTTGGAGCTATGGTGCAATGAAGAAAATAAAAAGAACAAAAACAACAACACATTAAAGGGATAGAAAACATCTTGTTGAAAGGTTCTATTACAATAGGTGCTGGAAATTACGACCAAAAAGCGTCTGGTATACCTGAAAGCGACGCTGCATGTAATTTCTTACGCTGTGGAAGATTCCTCCAGGCATCTTGTGAAGATGCTGAATGGAAGATGTCGTGGACACCGAATCTGCTGGAAATCTTCATTTGGTCTCCGTTTCCCCAAGTAGTAGAATGAACTCCTTTTCAAACAAGGAACTGGACAACATGCTGATAGTGTATACAGATGCAGATTGTAACGGGCATGCCGCTCGGTGGTTGTACGAGGAACGTTACTCGAACATGTGTGTTCCACGTCACGCGACCTTCACAAGTATCAACAGAAAGTTACGGGAGACTGTTTCTTTAACGAGTCAACTGGTTCTTTTTGGTGTTACATGAAGACCTCATCACTAAAATATCTGTAGCTTCAAGGAAGATACTTAACATGCCAGAGGAATCTTCAGAACGTAAGAAACTTCATGAATCTCCGCTGTCAGACTTGTCAGACGATTTCTGATCATAGTTTTGAACACCTGTTGTACAATAACCTTTCAGTAAAATGTTTTCTGTCCCATTAATGTGTTGCTGTTTCTGTTCTTTTTCTTTGCTTCTTTGCACCGTAGCTCGCAATTACCACATTTGTGACCCTGCATTCCTATATGATTCCGAGTCGTCTCCAGTAGCCCCTACACACTCTGCAAGTTTGTCGGTCCGGTCGAGAATCACCTTGTATATGGAAATTATTTCCAAATTTTTTAGTTAATCAAAGTAAATGATTCATTAATTAAATGAGAGAAATATCTATTGCAAATCGTTTTAATGTATTTGTTGCAAAATCTCAATACTACACTATTTCTTCAACTGAAAAACCTTTTAAACTTAAGAGACATATTATAGAGATAAAATGCAAACTTATTTGTGGAAAAAAAAGGTAAAACTTCAAACATATGCCCCTATTGGGAGAATAAAAAAGGCGAGGAGAAGGAACTGGGTGTAAAATAAATTTTTTAAAAAAAAACTGAGAACAAGCCTATAAACCAAAACCAAGGAATAGAACTCGCTAATGAAACCGAAAATTTACTTTTCAAAATTTAATACTTTTTAATACAACGCAAATAGAAAATGAAACTGAGTTTGTAAAATGAAGAAGAAAAAAAATTATTATTAACACTATAAGTATAGCATGAAATATGTAATCTAAGCAATTATGAAAGAAAATTTTTGAAGTGGATATTATTGAGAATAAAAAAAATCATTTAAGAGTTTTATCCACTTATCTGAAGGGTGTGGTGTGGAAATTTGGAGAGTGGGAAGCCAGCTCATGTGTCGTTCTCGTCACTTGACCTTGGCTCAAAATTACGAGGCTCACCACTAATATCCCTAGTGTAGCTTTAAAGTGTGATGTTAATAAAAATCAAAATCACCTATCCAAATATGCAAAAACATATAAATTTTAATTTGATAGCCCTGTATTTACATTCAAGTAATAAATAAAGGATAATTCAGAATCACATGGAAATCAAACTCTTGACTAAATATTTCACTTGTAGAATTATCACGTATATTTTCAACAATAACATGCAAATTACAGGAAACCACCAGATGAAACCGATATTACGTCACAATGACGAGAGGGTAAAGTGAGTGAGTGAGCGAATATTAATGTCGCACTGTTCAGCTACACGAGGGCATTTGGCGACGGACCACGTAATTTTGAACCATGGTCAAGTGACGTGGACGACACCTGAGCTGGCACCCCTCTCCTAACTACTACACCACACCAACGGGAGGACAATTCAGCTCTCGACAGATTTAACGTGCATCGCTGCCCTACATGGCGGGTCTTTAGTGGTACTAGGCTCGAAATGACATGCCTGCCATGATCCGATACCTTGACCACTGGGCTACCGCAGCCCTACGAAAGGGTAAAAGAGAGGTATATAAAGAATGGTGGCAAAGAAGTAAAATTGTTACTGGATTTAGATGGTTGAACAGCATTCATCGACAGTGATACTCTATTCTGACTAAGGTTTAGTCAAGCAGAAACTCAAGATTTTGATTATTGCGATTCCAAGAACAATTTATTCAACACAACGTCGGATTAGCCAATTTAGATGTACTTACTATCTCCCTACAGCACTTTTCAGTGCTAACCGTGTAGTGGGACCACTATTTGGTGCAATTCCCCGTACGATTTTCACAAGAAACCGCAAGGCTTCTGATTACTCTCAATCCCCCTTATGACTACGAACATGGAACAAGGATTTCCTACGAACATCTACCTATCTCACCTCCTCTCTCACCAACCAAACAGGCTACGGAAACCTTACCCTGCCATTAACGTCAATTCCAGAAAGCTTACATACGTCGCTTAAAACTCGTGTGCAAGTAAAAAGAAAATATGGTCACGCTCCTCCTCAGAGACCCTGGACACATCGAAGAAGACCCACTCTACGTCGTCCAATGGCAGGAATTTCTGGGTGAGTGAGTGTAGAGTTTTATGGCGAAAGAGCCAATTTTGGCCAAACTGCGCCAAGCAACTTTTTTAAAAATTCAAAGTATAAAATTTGTCAAGTATTTTATAAAAATAGTTTATGTTTAAAACAGTAAAATCTCGCAGTATAAAAAGTTTTAAAAGTAAAAGTTAATAAATTTTGGTGAGTATTTTTCCACCAGGTCACACACACACAGACAAGAGTATCTGGTACTTAAATAAGTTTATTAAAGGTCAGCGTGTGTGAACTTTGTTCACGTTTGCCAATCATCATTTCGCCAATATTCTTCCGATAACCTTTTTATAATAGACTTAGTTGATTCTACCTCTTCTTCTATGTCGTAAACGATCATATCTTCCTCATCCGTTGTGTATTTTACCGGTGCAGATTTCCTAGGTTTATGTGGAGCCATCTTAATTTCTATTTTTGGTTTTATATTGGTAGATGTGTTTTTAGGAGGACGTTTTTTTTACGTGGCTTTGAAGTTTGTTTTACATCCTGAGATGTAGAAGGGATGTTATTGGATGTAGTGATAGTAATTTGAAGAACTGGACATGATGGTAAGGGTGTAAACATTGATACTGTGGATGAGGAAGATTCAGAAGAGGTAGATAAACGATTAGATGTGGTGGGAGTACTACTTATAAAAGGAATAGGTAGTTGAGGTTCAGAAGACGATGTAACATTGACAGAAGAGATAGATGGTAAGAGTTAGGCTTGAGTTGATGTAGAGGATTTAATAACTGCAGGGACTGAGTAAGATACAGATGGCTTTGGAACGGATATTAATGGTTTTAATAATTTTAAAGGTGGGCATACTATTTTTGTAATATTTTCATCTTTTTGTGTTGTATTGGTAACAGTTGAGGATTTGGCCAACTTGAGCATAAGTTTGGGATAACTGCGGGGGGCTACCGATTTTCGAGCTTCTGCCTATGATATATTGGTTTTAATGGCTTGGGTTTCTTTTTCAGCTTTTCATTTAGAGCACAGTCTTGAGTTGGAAGAATGAGGCTGTGAACAATTGACGCATTTCTGCTCCAGCCTGCAATCTGCGAAAGAATGACCTATAGATGCACATCTGGAGCACGTCAATTGCCCACGGCAGGCTATTTGTGAGTGTCCGAACCTCTGACACTTGAAACAGAGGAGAGGATTCGGAATACATGCGCGAATTTTACAGTTTAAGTAACCAGCTTTGATTGTTGTTGGCAGTTTCGGGCTATTGAAGGTTAGAATTAAATGTTTGTCGGAATAATAGTTGAATCTCTTTTTATTGTTATTCGCCTGACTTGAATTACACCCTGTTGAGAGAAGCCTTCAAGTATTTTCGATTCATGAGTGTTCAACAAGTCAGGTTCGGAAATCGCACCTCTGGAGGAGTTGAGAGTTTTATGTGGACTAATGGTTACTGGAGAATCTAGAAACGTTTTTGCAAGAAGAAAGGACTTAGTTTGTAAGGAAGACTGAGTTTCAATAAGTAGATCCCCGGACCTTAATCGTTTAATAGATTTCGGTTCACCACCTATTCCTAATAAAGCTTTATGGATAGCAAATGGAGACTTCATAGACATTTCGTTATTCGGTAGGGAAACAAGTAAAAATCTCGAATGTTCTGCTATCTGATCTATGGTTAAAGTGGATAGTACAAGGCCTTTACCCGGGCACAGCAGCATTGGATCCATAAACGTGAAAAAAAACTTCGTCTTGGCGTGCCTCCACCCACCACGGAGTCCAACAAGGGAGGCAGTGTGCCGGTCATCTGGTCAAAAATCAGGCACGGCGCTTACCTGGAGTACACCCAGAATATAATGCTACAGCATCAGGGTCAGGATCCAACGGGTAAACCCGCCACCCCTTATCCTGCAGCACTAACCCTACAGCAGTGTCTCTTCGGGGACACCGAAGAGAGGTACCACCAGCCGATTGACAGAAGCGGGCTCACTCCTGCCAACCGTCTACAGTGAAGCATGGGCCAAAGGGAACGCAAAGGATCCCCAGAACTCCATTTTCCTCCTTACGGGATGCTGCCCACGGCAGACATGCGGGTTGGCTAACCAACGATGTTAATCGAACTCACAAATAAAGCAAAATAATCAAAATATTGAAAGAAATCTAAGAAACAGAATCTAAACTAACGCAATACAAAATGTAAACCATAATATGTTAGTAATAAAACATAAGTTTTTTTAATAGAAAAACTAATAATTGAACTAGTAAATTTTAAAATATTTGTCTGTGGTCTGTAGGTGAAAAGGAGAAATGTGATGACAGGAAAGAGGGTCGAAAATAGAGAAGGATCACTTGGGTACCCCGGGTTAGTGAAGCCCGTGTTTACCAAAGACAGTAAACCCCTTATAAAGAGAAAAAGATCACTAGGGAACCTCGGATTTGACACCCGTACTCACCTGAAGAAGGTGAGCCCCCTGAGGGGCAGAAATTTCTGGAACTCCAAGCCAATCCGAAACAGTCGGTGAGTGACTTTGACTCCCCCCCCCTCCATGTACCATACTTGGCTGCCCACATTATGACTCCCCAGCTTCTCCCTCAAAGAGAAGCCCACAAAGTAAAAGAAAAGACTTAGATGAATCTGAATTCCTCCCTGCGAGGAAAACACAGCGTAAAAACTTATTCGCCTCCCCGGTTACAGATCCTGACGCAAAATAAATTCCTTCTGCCAGCTAATCTCACGCAAAACATCCCAGATCACGCTCCTCCTGCAACCAATCAGAACGGAATCCCTTCCCACCACTCAGAATACTGCACCTTACACTACACGTCTCCCACCGCCAGTAATGCTTAAATGCACGGACGACTACAGAGCCCACGTTAAGGCATTAAGGCAAGTCATGCCAACACTCAGAACGCGTCGTACCGGCGACTTCCTAAGGCTATGCACAAATAATTTTGATCAATATCACGAGCTAATACACATCTTAGAAAAACTTAAATACCAATTTTACGTGATCAAACCTTAAACAGAAAAGTCCATTAAAATCGTCATCAAGGGGCTACCCAGGAACACGAACGTTGAAGATATCAAAGAAGATCTTCTAGAACAGGGTTTCGTAACTGGAAAAAGTTATCCAACTTATACGCCATAAGACAAAGCAACCGCTCCCTGTCTTCCTATTAACGCTTCCACGTAACATGGAAAACCTCAAAATTTTCGACCTCAAAACATTAGGACACTTGAGCATTAATGTCGATGGTTACAATGGAAAGGGCATTACACAATGCTTTCGATGCAATAATTTTTCCCATAATTCCGAAAACTGGCACTTAACTCCTCGCTATCTCAAATGCGGGGAAGTCTTAACAAAAGACTGCCCTATTAAAAAGTGACTTGAAACGAAATTCTGTATCAACTGCCAAGTTTACGGTCACATGGCCAACTGGAAGGGTTGCCCATCTTTCTCCAAGCCCCCCAAGGGCGCGGCAAAAAATAACCGCAACACTAATACGAATCTTTACAATAGCATAATTCGCCTCAACATTTCATATGCGCAAGCAACGAGTAACTCGAATAATTAATTCCAATCACAAAAGACGACACGAAGGCCTGGGATAATGCGCCAAACTGAGGCCATTCAAAATCCCCCCCCCCCTTTCAATTGCCTACTCAAAATTTTAATGCTACTAATAATCCAATAATATTAAATACTAACAATAATCCCAATTTAAACAATATACATTTTCCACTTAATAACACTGTCCTAATGCTACTTATGCAGGCTCTTAATACTCAACCTAATGCATTCAGTGTTGTAAATAATCCAGTCGCCTCTCAGGCAGATCCCGATGAAATGTACAGCCTAATAGAGGCATCTTTAAATCAAAATAATGATCAGTAAGACCCCATTAGCCCTAGTTTGTGTTGTTGTAACGCAAATGGATTGTTTAAACATAAAGTTGAACTGCGTCTATTTAAAGAGAAGCACGCACCTGAGACCCACACAAAATTTCAACATTGATAATTACACATGCTATAGAGATGATGTCATCACAATCAATGAAAGAGCCTACGGTGGAACTCTCATTCTTATTAAAAACTCTATTAAACATTACTGTGTCCCCACGGCCTTCTTCAAGCGGTTGAAGCCAGGATTATTATTCTCACACCTCCTGATTACGATCCGATCTCGACCTCCTAAATCCGACGAATACTTATTTACAATTGAATTAGAGAATCTTCTCCAAACCAGCAGTAATTATGCTGTCTTTGGTGATTTTAAAGAATGTATTGTAAAGTAAATTCAAATAGAGGTATTCAACTTCTCAATTTTGCTCATAATATATTTTGAATTTAAATATTGCTCTTCTCCTAAAACCCCCACTAGGTTTGGCATCAACTCTGCCAACACTATTGACATTGCCCTTATTCGAAATTTCTACTATCCATTCTCCATTTTTTTCTTTACATGAACTGTCCTCCGATCACAATCCTGTGATTCTTAATTTCAACTTAAAACTTCAATTAGATCCTACAAATCCAAGAACGATCTCCACTAATTGGCCTCTCTTTTCAAAATTATTAAATAAAAACTTTCTTTTTAACTATCATCCAAATAATATTGTTTCCCAATTTTTAAAAAAAAATTTCGGTTCAGGGGGTTTCCCGCCCACAGTCATGCCTCCCGACCAATCGAGAGCAGGTAAGACACGTGCACTCCACCTCTCACATTCGCTCTCTCATACGAGAGAAAAGTCATTACAGAAAACTTTTTAATAAAACACTTCGTCCACACTACAAAACACTACAATAGAACACAAAATACCGTTAAAAAGGAACGTCGCAAATTTAATTATGAAACCTGGAATAATAAATTGATAACTCTAAATACTCAAGACAACAGCCTATGGGCGGCTCAAAATTTTCTCAAAAACCAACTCACAAATATTCCGGCTCTCAACTGTTCCACGGGGGGAGAAGGAAGAATGAGCGGACACACAAAAACTAAATTCTTTTGAATCTATCCAAAGTAACTTTGTTGAAAATACTAGACCTAACAATAATTATGATATAGACAATGAAACTGTTAACTATACTGTAAATACCTTTCTCTCTATTCCTCCCTCCTCACCACTTAAAACTGCTTATACTTCGGAGATTATTTCCTATATTAAAAAGACTAACTCCAGGAAGGCGCCGGAAAAAGACTGCATAACGAAAAAATGACACTTTCTTATTAAAGCCATACTAATTCTAACTATTCTTGTGAACAAAATTTTAAAATTTCACCACTTACCTTCCAACTCGAAGGAAGTCATTATTTTTCCTATTCTCTAGCCCGGTAAAAAAATGAAACTTAGCATCTAGTTACAGACCAATCTCTCTTTTATCTACGTTAAGTAAAATTACAGAATCTATTATCTTAACCACACACAGACTCAAAAACTTCGTGCATGAAAATAATTTAATTAATCCAAACCAATATGGTTTCACAAGTAAACTCTCTACCTTGCACCCGCTTATTAAACTCACAGAAACAATTTTCGAAGGATTCCAAAGAAAAAAGAGTACCGGCGTCGTCTTTCTTGATATTCAGAAAGCGTTCGACTGCGTCTGGCTAAACGGACTAACTTTTAAATTCGTCACTCTTAAGGGTACAGAAGACTTCCAATTTGGTGAAATTCTATCGATTTTTCACTTTTAGCATATTATCAATGCCTGTAATCACTGCTACTGAATGCAAAAAGAATTTTTCAATTCCGATCGTTTTTATGGAAGTTATGCCCTTTTCAATTCGAACACCTGTTTGACCACGCCCCTTTGTTTACATGTGTCAAACGCAGCTGCTTGTGACAGCTGCAGAATTACGCTTCTATATTGTATTCTTTTTTCATTTTGAGCATTACTTTTTACTCTCCATGTGTTATTTTTATTTACTTTATATTTGAATTACATATTTTTCTAAAATTTGGCAACACGAAAATAACTGTAACTCAAACTGTTTGGTATCAAGTTTTTGTTTACTTCAATCTTCCCAACTTTGTTGCGAAAACAGCTTTCTTTGAGTTTTCGTTATATAAACAAGAAACAGTTCTTTTCAGAACTACAGCTCTATATTGCGATTATATTTGAATATTATATATATTTTATATTCTGTTGAGCGAAATTATTACAGGGAATTTTGTTTTGGGAAAATGCATAGCATAAGTTCAAAATATCGAAAGCCCAAAGGCCGACTAAGCAAACGAAGAGCTGTCTGCATAAGAAATTTGGAGAAAGGAAAATCTTCTGCATGTAATTCATCATCAGATAATAAATGTGATGAAATTTCAACAGAAGCTGTTCCTAGTACATCAGGTATGAGTACCATTGATGTAAATTCTGAATCAAATGAATATAATTTCATTAATGATTCAATGTGGACCTCATTGCTACAAAATGCTCCATGTAGTGATTGCAACCAGTTCTCATTGAAGATTTTAACACATAATTCATACGGTTTCTCAACCAAAATGGAACTTGTTTGCGAAAAATGTAAAAAATCATATGGACATGCCTTCACAAGTCAACGAGAAAAACCCTGCAGGAAATTCGATATTAACTCAAAACTTGCATCTGCATTCTTGACTATAGGGAGGGGTCACGCAGCCTTAGAAACTTTCTCAGCAATTTTAGGTACGCCATGCATGGATCGGAAAACATTTTCGAAATGCTTAGAAAACTTATGCAATAAAAATGAAAACGCAAAAGCTTAAATGCTACAAATCTCAAGAGACCACGTGAGACAAGCAAATTTATACTTGCATCCTGATCTTGTTCAGAACAATATTATCGATGTAACTGTATCATATGATGGAACGTGGCATAAAAGAGGCCATACGTCCCTATATGGCATCGGTATTGTTATTGATGTATTGACAAACCTTGTTGTTGACTTTGAAGTTTTGTCAAAATATTGCCATGAATGCAGTATGGCAGCAAAAGATTTGGGTGAAGGGAGCCCCGAGTTTCTGATTTGGAAATCAGGGCATTCAGAAAAATGCCAGAAAAACTTTGACGGTTCCTCAGGTAGTATGGAAATGCATGCTGCCTACATTTTGTGGAACCGATCAATATCTGACTGTGCAATGCGATATACTACTATTCTTTGTGACGGTGATGCAAAAGCACACCAACACCTAAATGAAAAAGTGTATGGAGATGATGTCACCATCAAAAAAGAAGAGTGTGGCAACCACGTAGCTAAACGTTTGGGAGCAGCACTCCGGAATAAAGTTAATGAATGGCGGGTGAAAGGTGGGGCATTAGGTGATCGTAAACAAGGTTGTTTGATTGACACAACTGTAACTAAGTTACAGAATTTTCATAGGAAAGCGATTGTTGACAATGTTCCAGAGGTTGATAACATGAAGACGTCAATTTTAGCAACTCTTTTTCATTGTATGTCAACTGATGCAAAGCCTATGCACAGCAAATGCCCTGAAGGAAAGCTATCATGGTGCTTTTATAATAGAGCTAAAGCAGATAATAAAGTACCAAGTAGTCATAAAAGCATGAAAACAAAGCTGTCAGAAGAAATAATTGCTAACTTATGCCAGTGTACCAGCACCTTGCCTCGAAAGAAATTCTTTTCGCTGTGTTTCTGGCAAAGCCCAAAATGCAAATGAAAGTTTACACAGTTGTATTTGGAGGAAATGCCCCAAAGATGTGTTTGTTTCAAAAAGAAGAATTGATCTTGCAGTAACAGCAGCGGTCAGCCAAGTAAACAGTGGCTATGTTAAAACGTTAAAATTAAACAATAGTGAAATGGGAGACGCTGCAATAAAATTGCCCATAGACGCAATAACCGAAGGTTGTCGCAAAGAAAGCGAAAACCTTCAGAACAATATAAGAAAAGAGAAAAAAATATTTAAAAAATGACAAAAATAGGGAAAGGAACAACCTCAGTTATGGGGCTGCAAAATTTTAATATTACCTGTTTTTTTAAAAAATTTCTTTGGATGTATATAAGTTTGAAATTACGTTACTGTTACTGTGGTAAGTTATTAATAAATAAAAGTAGTAATCTTATGATCAAGCAGACATATTTTATGATTTACATTATTGTACATTTAGATATGTTGCCTATAAAGTTTTAGAGTTTGCTTGACTTTAAAATACATTTTCAGTCATATTTTCAATAATAACATCAAAATATTAAATTTTTCATTTCCTACTGAAAGTTTGTTTATTGTTGAAAATTAAACTCAAGTACAGGTTCGCATCGTCAGAGCTCAGGTCCTTCCCTCTGAGGAGGAAACTGGGGGTCAAAATTACTTGTGGTAATTGGAATCGCTTATATGGTGCCGCACTAAAGAGTGATACCAGCTCTTCGAGATGTACTAGGTCTGCAATGGTAAATACCAATCCACAGCCCCATTGGATAAAAAAAGAGTAGACGTTACAATACAGATCACCCTCGAGTTACAACGCCGAATGAAGTCCGATGTTTGGCAGTAACTCCAAAAAGAAGCGGATGCAGTTGAGCATTCGACCTGTCTCGTCAGCTATGTGCAGCCACAGATACGACAGTTTCAAAACAAACCGTGAACAGACGTTTGGGGCATATTGGTTTATATGTTCGCCGGCTTCTCAGATGCGTCCCGAGGAAAAATAAAACTCTTCTACGCATTCAAGTGGTACTGAAAGTTATCGAAAGATGTAGAGTAAAATTTTGGAAAAAGTATGGACACAGCTCAGAATCCTCATCATAACTTCCTTCAAAAATTTAAAATTCGTTGCCAATACTTGTCGTGTAAGTTTAGTGCGATGATGAAACAAAAAATCAAATCAAACTTACGAGTCGGCAAAATTGGGAGTTAAATGACTTAACGTTCATCAAAATTTTTGTATACTGGTTAATGAAGTGATCTTTCATTTCAAATTTTTCGATTCACAGAACTCGTAGATTTATCTATAAAGAGTACTCTTGGATTATATTCCTCAAAAGAAAAGAATGTTTAGTGAAATACGCTTTACGCAAAAGCGCTTAAGACGAAATAATACAACGGTCCTAACAAACTATTATGTATTTTCAGGCATTTTTTTTCTCTTAAAACGAAATGAAAATTGCTAAACGTGAAAGGTTTCCTTTCTGGAAATGAACAATATTCGGAAACACCATCCACGTAGGCGAGATTTAAGAGGAATGAGAAATGAAAGAGTGTTTTTTTTCCACATGTTTCGTAGAAAGGAGGCTAGCCTAACATGAAAATTGTTGGAAAGCCTGTGACAAGCCAATGTTGTTTATTTAGGTTACTTTCACCCTTCAAAAACACAAAAACATTTTATTTCAGCTCACATCAGCTGGTTTTGGAATTTTTTGACGAGTACATCGAAAAATAAAAAATTTGGAGTTTGGTTCATGATTTCTTTCCATTTTAGAAGAATTTTCTTTCAAGCTCAATGGCTCAAGGGAAAGCAAGCTGCTCGTCTTCATCACTTGACCGTGGTTCAAAATTACGAGGTCCGTCGCCAAAAGCCCTCGTGTAGCTGAACAGTGCGAGTTTAATATTCTCTTACTCACTTCAAAGTTATGGATTCGATACACACACAAGCAATATTCCAACCGGCTCTAATTTCATATAAAAAAGCTAAAAAGATGTATAGAGATACAGTCTGTAACAATGTTTCTAACTCGAGAACCTTTTGCAACATCCTGAAAGAATTTTCTATGATGAATAATCTCGAATCGATGTTGAATTTGCTTCAAGTTCATAATAGATTTATTTATTATAATCATATTCATACAACACTTTTTACAGAGTTGTTTTTGCATCCATTTATTCTAACCATGAACCACTTCCTTTTGTTTTTTCTCCATGACAATAGCTTAATCAACAAGCCTTTTCATTTATCTAAATTAAATGGGGTTATAAAATCTGATAGGAACACAACTCCAGGTGCAGACCAGATCCCGGATACATTCCTGAAACTATTGAAACAAAGTGAACACATATGGTTATTCTACATCTCTTTCAACAGCTATTCAATAATTCGACAGTCCCAAAGTCGTGGAAGCACGCAATAATTTTTCAGTTCCCAAATCATGCAAAGACAAGACCAAAATCTCCTCTTATCAACTTTTACCTTTAACATCGGTTTTCTCTAAGACATTTGAAAGAATTTTAGTCACTCGAATTGCCCACTTTCTGATAACAGAACAAAAACTTCATCATAAACATTATGGGTTTGTTCCTTTTAAAGATAGCAGAACAGCAACTTACCTAATTCATAAACCAATAACAGACGCAAAGTTAGAAAATAAATACTTCGGGGGCGTTAGCTTAAACATAAAGAGGGCTTAGGATTTAGTTTATAAAAATGGCCACTTTACAAATGTTTACAAATTTGTGTTACTGGGAAAATAGCACTTTGGATGCATGAATTTTGTCTTACTGATCGCTACAAATTTGATTGAGGGGTTGCCATTCATCCGAAAAAATATTTCTAAAGGGTCTCCCTCAGGAAATGTTCTGTCTCCAATTTTATACACTATCTATATGTATGACTTTTTTGAAACTGGAGCCGAATGTTCAATATATGCGGATGATATTTTCATATATTGCTCACGTCGATCGCTTGATATTATTTATCATAAATTACAAAATACTTTAGAAAGGATTAATCAGTAGTGCAAAAATTGGAATTAAACTTAAGTCCAGACAAAAGTGCAATTGCAGAACTCTCGAGCAAAAAGATTCACTCACTTCCTAATATATTATTAGCTGGGATCCCTCTTCCGTAGCAATCCTTCATTAAATATTTAGGAGCATGTTTTTTGAAACGGAATCAAAATGTCACACTCATCAAATGTCATCAAATGAAAAATAATGCACTGAAAAAGATCAAGGCTCTTAAAGGTATGGCTTACAAGCATTATGGTTCGAGAAAGCATTTGCAATACCTTATTTACACATGACACATTATAAATAAATGGTCCGACAATCTTTCAATATTATTCAAACCAAAGCTCTCAGAATTGCTTTGAATTTTCCTTAATATACTCCAAACATTGTTCTCATCAAACTTGCTCGACAAGAAATTTTTTCCGAAAAAATTGTAAGGTTGGCACAAAATTTTTTCTAGCTCAAATTTCAAAATGGAAAATTTTCTCCGTTGCATCTTCCAAACCCAGGGACAATAAATATACCATTGCTAGAAGATGATAAAAATAACGTTAAGAAAATTCTTCAAAGTTTGCATATAGTCGAAGAACAGATAATTACTATCATAAGACTGATTTATTTTGCAGAATTTCCCTCCAAGATTTTTACAAGAGAATTCAGTTTCCAAAGTAAAAAAATCTTTCAATTCCTGCAATTAAAAGCTCATTTAACGAATTGCTTTAACACAAGTTCCGAGAATATTTTATAATTACTACAGATGCATCCAAAAAACCGACATATTACTTCAATAGTAGGTGTTACACAAAACTGTTTCTTCTCTTATAAAATTAACCCGATCAATTCCAATTTCAGAACAGAAGCTCTGGCTATTTGCCAAGCTTTGAACGAATTCACAAAATTTAATGGAAATTGCTCATTTTATCAGACAGTTATTCAGTTTTATCCGCACTGCAAAATTTCTCAATCAGGTCACCTAAAATAATCCAGACTGACCTCTAAAATACATATCCATTTACAATGTAATACGCAATTGGTATTTCTTTGTATTTCGAGTCCCTCAAATATTTTTTGGAATGAACAAGTGGATAAAACCGCAAGAGCCGTAACGGAATTTCATTAAAATATTGACTGGGTAGCCTCAGAAGATATTCATAGATATGATTTACAAAAAACAGATTACAGAAAAATGACCAAAACTTCCAGTGTAGTATAAATACTTCGAATTTTGGGGAACATAGCATCCATCGATGTAATATCGAATAGGACTATAAGCAGACTAGTGGAGATTCTAAGAATACGGTTGCTTAGCAGAATGATAATGTAAAGGTATCACCTGTATAAGCCAGTAACAGCCTTCGGACTGAAGTGATCACATTGGTCTAGTGGTATGTTACGTGCTTACGCGAACCAAAGGTCGCGGGTTCTGTGCTCCGGATATCCGCCACTTCACTAAAGGCTCATTCACAAGCGTAAACGTAGAGTGTTAAGCGTCAGCCAATCAGAGACTTCTTCTCGGGCGAGAGGAAGACTCTGATTGGTTAGACACTTAACACTCGACGTTTGTACGCCTTGGTGTGAATGCGGCTTAATAACGCCTGGCCTTCTAATCACATTTAGCTTACAGAATAATGTTGTTTGCTCAACTTGCAATAGAATCAATGATTTGAAATATATTTTGTTAACTTGTGTGTGTGTGTGTGCGCATAAAACATACCTGTCACAGGAATGATCTTTGAAATATACTCCAAATTGATTCCCGAAATACTATCACTTTTAGAGAAAGCAGCATCAAATAAAAACAATTCAGAATTTTTTTTACTGCGCTTGAAATATTTTGATACCTATTAATTAAAGAAAATAATGTCTAAAAAAAGGGATTATAACTTCTATCCAACATCATAAAAGTACCATAAAATTATGATCCGGGAATAATAGCCTTTATTACTCTGTATCCCACAAAACCTGTAACTGTAACTGTATATCAATGATCTAAACGTGGATTGTGCATTTTAAATCGTTGGTTACTTGTAATTAAAATGTCAATATTATATTCGGATCTTCGTGTTTGTAATTTAGGATCTGTAAAAATCCTTGCTACAGCTCAATATTACTCTTCAAATGTAGAAATTGCTCAAGTAAATGGTACGAAAAACTCAAATTTCACCGGGAAAAAAAATTGACAGATTGCATCATTTGTGTATATATGTTTAAATATATTTTGTATAAGTTGTTTTTCATTTTGGAGAAATATTAAACTGTTGTTCAATTTCATGATTGCTCTTGTTTAGCTGATCATTGCTCTTGTTTAGCTATCCCCACATCAGTAATTTCAAAGCTAAGGGGCAGATTTGTAGTGCAATTAAATATTTTGAAGTTAAAGAGTGTGCAGGGTATTTAAAATATATTAATACACTCTGCCCCCGAAATTGAAACAAGCGATCATCTTTCATATTCATGCAAAGATCGCTAATTAAAATTAAGCCTTTCTGAATCAATACTATTTTGTATTGATTCCTTTAAGGCCAACAATTCAAATAATATAAGTAACAATTCAATTGATTATTATGGCAAAGTTAAAACATAAACCCAAATCGTGTGTGTCAAAAGTCTGTATACATTAGAAAAAACCTTTACAATAATGGATTGTAACTAAAAGTTAATACTTTTTAAAATGTAATAAAAGTTAATTCCGTTCTTTCTATAACTCTCAATAATATATTTAGTAGGGATTCCACTAGTTTAGTTGTCTTTTCTGTGGTTATTTTGTTTCATTCTTCTACTATGACAGATTTGAGCATTTCTTTGAATGTTATTACGTTCTCCCTGATTATTCACTCGGGGCCATGGGTAGCCCAGTGGTTAAGGTATCGGACCTGCAGGCATGTCATGAGTTCGGCTTCTCCCGCACCACCAAAGCACCCCGTAGCAGCGCATGCACGCTAAATCTGCTCCAGGCTGAAACGCCCTCCCTCGCTGGTGTGGTGTGGTGTTAGAGAGGGGGTGCCAGCTCAGGTGGCTCCACGCCACTTGACCATGGTTCAAAATTACGCGGGTCCGGCCGCCAAAAAGCCCCTCGCGGTAGCCTTGGGAAACAGTGCGACGTTAATATTCACCACCACCTTCACTGATTATTCACTCAAGTAAATCCAACAAATGCTGCATTGTGCTTAGGTTTGGGGACTAGGATGGCTTATGGAATTGGTTTGGGACATGGCAGAACAACCATGGTGTTACAATGTGAGCCATTTGCTTGGTACTTTTGTCCTGCTAAAAGTAAAAATCATTACTCACTGCAAGTTTCTTGGCACTTGCCCTGATATTTTACTTCAATAAGTTCAAGTAATCAATTTTGGAACATTAGTTGGATTCACAGTCCCGGAGGATACCGTAACTCAAAACTTTTTGCACCCCTCAAACATTGTGCCTCTTCCATGCTTCTGGATGAGTAAAAAAAAAAAAAGATTCTTTCTTAAGGTCCCGTAGGTATGTATATTTTTGTCCTTTTTGATGCAAAAAATTACTTTCAATTGAATATATATTACATTTTTCAAATAATTATGTGTTCTATTTGAATGGGTTTTTTTTGGCAAAAGTCATTCTCTTGGCTCTGTTCACTTGAGAGATGAATGGCTTCTTGAGTGCAACTCGGCCATTATAGTCATCCTTTTCTTTCAGTTCTCGGCCAAATTGTAGTGAAAGTTTCACATTTTTGTATACCACTGCAACCCCTTTTAGCTATTTGTAAAGCTCATTGTCTTGGATTTATTTTATAGAGCATATTACAAACAAAGATTCAATGGATATTGCAGACGGCAGCTGATCTTTGGCTTACTCGCTAAAATTCTAGTTGGATTTGTAGTTTGTGAACACTTTTTGTGCACCAATAAATGCCCCCTTTTAACGCTTGTGAGCTGCTCTAGTAAATTCTCCCCTTTCTGAAGATTTATGATGATTTTTCTTCAAGAATATTTTTAATCTTTTTCTGTTACCTGCCATGGAATCGCATTACAAGCTTTCAAACTCTAAATAAATCATAAAGGAAGCTTATAATTACTTAAATGCACAATTTAGTGTACTATTTTACAATAAATAAAAGGTCTTAAAAGCTCTATTTTGTAAGTGTACGCAGATTTTGGTGCAGGGTGGTTATGATTATTTGGTGGTCAATTTTGTTTTTTTCATGTTAAAGTGGATTTTATTGCTGTGGTTTGAATAAGGAAATTTGAAGAACCTGAGAGTGTATGTTGATTTTCAGTTTTAGATTTTAATAGTAATTACAGCATAAACATTCAAGATGATTATTCTGTATGCAGACTTTGGAGGCAGTAGGTATTAATAGTTTTAAGTAAATTGATTCCTTTATAGATGCAATTTACCAAAAACGTGGTAGTGTTATCATTTAGTTATTATTTATTTGTTGTATAATTCTAATTTGGTTATTAATTTAGTTTGGGATTGTAAATCATTTTATTTATTTTAAAATAAACTTGCTACACATATCAACAACAGGTTTCAGATTTTTATCTATTCTGAATACTATAAAGTTTCAACTGTATTTTAATCTAACAAATAAGTTACACTAAAAATACTATTATTTCATTTTTCTTTCCACCTATAGATGAAACATATAAGAGAGATATCCTGTTTTAATTACATCTGGATGGATCATTGTATTTTTCTTTCTTTTCTAACGCATCTTGCAGGTATATTTTCATTTTATCTTAAATGTGATAGTTACTGAATTATTTATTTCAGGAATTTGAATAAAATGTATATGTGTTTTGCTGGTTATGTTCAGATATTTTACCGCTAGTTGAGGTAAAGTTTCAGAGCAGTTAAATGAGAATCTTCATTATTATGTAGTCATACCTAAGCATAATTTAAAACTTATTTTCAAAATTGTTTCTCTAGTGTTCTGGAATTTGTCAGAAAAGTAACATGGATATTTTTGATAAGATGAATAGTACTGAATATTTTGATTCATTCTTAACAAGTTTTGTATAAGGCTTAGAAATATGAAACAGACTCTGTATATGTATGTAGGTTGTTCAATAAGTAATAAGACTTAATTTACTACCTCAAAACCACACATCTGAATGGTAATTTCTGTGGCATAAGAAAGTATGTTGTCTGTGGCTGCCTTACCTATAGCGCCATATGACCCATGTTCTTGAGTATCATGTAATTGAACTAGCTTTTGTTTTGCGGCACCTACAAGACGCTGCCAGTTCCTACAAGCAAAAATCAGCATTGGAGACCTTTTGATATGATAACATATGAAAGAAAACTGGAACAAGAAAAGTGACACATACCTTAAAACGCCTTATCACAGCAGATGAAGCTCGGCTGTATCACTATGACTCCAGCATAAAACAACAAAGCAGGAGGTGCCGATCCACCTTCATGTACCCCAAGAAAGCAAAAATTGTACATCGGGCTGGTAAAGTTATGACCGTAATTTTTGATTATGAAGGAATTGTGTATCAACACGTTGTCACCCAGTACTACTGTAAATGGCTTTGTACTACATGGAATGTCCTATGAAACAATGATACAGCACGTTAAAAAGTGAAATGCCCATTTTCCCAAAATGGCTTCCCTATTGCACTCATATTTATCGCCCTAATTACTATTGCTCGTTGCATACAGGATGCTTCACAGCAGAAAAACTAGAGATTTTACCTCCACACCCCTCCTATATAGTCCTGATCTCACCCATGAGATTTCTGGCTGTTTCCTCAACTTAAGAAACCACGCGTAGGCAAACATTTTGCAAGCAACAAAGCATATGTAAAGGCTGCTGTGGAGGCAGTTTTGTAAAAGTTCTCACAAAACAGACTTTTACATGTTTTGAAAAGTGGACAGAACGCTGGGATAAATGCTGCATTGGTGCCACTTGTAGTTATTTTGGAAAAATACCATGTTAAATGATGACCATTAAAGGTGACTTGTTTTAAATAATTTTAGTCTTATTACTTATTGAACAGTCCTTGTATATATATATTGTTTATACTTGAATAATTAATTTAGTGTTGGTTGGCTAGTAGATTTTTTCGTATTTTTTAAGCATGTGAAACCTTTATATGTATATATATATATATATAATTGTAATACAAAATAGCCTTAAATAATATCAGTAAAATAAAATTCTATATGAAATTTTTCATTTTACTCTTTTTAATCAAAAAGGAAGTTTGTAAAAGGATTAAATATTTCCAAGTGTCTTATGAAATTCAAATAATTAGTAAGAATCAAAAGAGAGTGTAAGGAGAATCAGCCAATTTAAAATTGCTTATCTTTTATTTAATTTTAAATACATTTTAAAATGTTTATTTAGTTTTAAAAATCAATTTGTTTGGCACAGCGCTATTTGTTCAAAACTAATCTACAGCCAATTTAAAATTGCTTATCTTTTATTTAATTTTAAATACATTTTTAAAATGTTTATTTAGTTTTAAAATCAATTTCGTTATAATAAGAAGGGTTATTTGTTCAAAACTAATCTATGTTCTTATGTATTAGCCAAGTGACTAGTAAATTAACTAAGATTGGTAACAAGTATAGCTATAAAAAACAAAATTAAATACAAGTGCAGAGATTGGCAATATGTCAATATTTCCTTTTGTGATCTCTAAAATATGCAGCAAACTATCAATATGTGTACTGGATGTACAAAATAAAGGTTTGTCTTTTATAGAATTCTAGTTTTCTGAAACTGATAAACTTTTAAAAACGAAAAATTGCAGTTTAAAGCAATTAATTTAGATTGTTGTTTTTTTTTTTTTTTCATTATTTGCTGCATGAACTCTACCTTAGTTAAAATCAAAATAAATTCCCATTCCTACATGTTCTTTGCCACAATTTATGTCATCATTAGAATTTTTTTATACTTAACTTGTGTGCTTCCTTCTAACCCAATTATTCTTTTCTCAGAGGCTTTTAATATGATACTCATTCATTTTGTTCTCAAAACCTCTTGCTATTATTATTTAACTTTCTAACTGAACATATTGCTCTTGCAAAAACGTTTGATATTGTTTGAAATTAAGCCTATAACCATCCATCAATGTATTGTATTTACTTTTTAATTGAATCATTAAAATTTAAATT
Organism: Trichonephila inaurata madagascariensis; assembly: GCA_019973955.1. Taxonomy (NCBI): domain Eukaryota; kingdom Metazoa; phylum Arthropoda; class Arachnida; order Araneae; family Nephilidae; genus Trichonephila; species Trichonephila inaurata. Next base: position 206,879 of record BMAV01000889.1, on the reverse strand, counting down.
TTTCTTCTCAGATTTATTTTAGCAAATAGCTAAAAAATTATTTCTTTTTAGTAAAAACAATTTAGTAATTAAAATAATGCAGTATATTTTTTAAAAAATGACTTGCTTTTTAAAACATCCCCAATTTTAAAAGATAAGCCAGTCATGTCCAAAATTGAAAATACATAATCTGTTTAGGTGTATTTCACATTTCCATTTCTCAAGGTTACCAGAATAAGCAATTTGCCTGAATGAAATGATTGTCAAACCAAAGTCGCAATTTGCATTCCCTATTCTTCTACCTGCTTTCAAATACTAGCTTCTGAATCAAGTATATAACGAATTAAAAACTTATTTTTATTTTCTTTTTAGTAAAGTGTTGTCCTCTTAAACCAGTCCTGTACATTTATCCCAAGTCATCCTGAAAATGCATGAAATCAATTTCAAAATGTCATGGGTCTCCAAAATCTTTCTCCGCAAAACCGCAGCTACCCTAATGTACTGGCCTCACAAAAAATGTAATCTAAAGACAGTATGGACAGTTGTGGTTTTGATCCAAATGTATAATATATTTCAATATGCCATAAAGAAGCATTCTACTTTCAAAAAATCTTGTTACTTTAAGATCATCTGTGGTTTTGGTTTCAGCATTGAATTGCAGTAGCATATTTTCAAAATTAATTTGTATACAAATGATAATCCCCTTTCAAAAAAAGTAATAATGTATCAAATTTTTATACCCCTTTTTGACTTTTTTGTTTTTGTTGGTCATTCCTTTTTAAAAAATTCAATGAAGTTGATAGAAATTATCAAAAAATCTTTGTAACAATGGACTGTCTTTTTTGGTAATTAAAACAGGGGAAAATAAGTTTCTATTTAAACAATTGCTGTTATCAATTCCTGTTCATTTTTTAGATGCTCTAACTTGTTCTTCACATTCTGCAAACAAAATATGAAATGTATTCGAAGGAAACAATAAATTTTAAAAAAAAGTACACAGTTGTTTATGGAAAATAGTTGATAAAAAAATCAAAATAATTTAAAATTTTTTTAAAAAGAATCAAAACTATTAGAAAAATTAACTTTCTGAATGCATTATTATAAGACTCTATTTAAAGTCTTATTAGGAATGTTTATTTACTAATGAGTATTTAATCTTAATCTAGGCAGAATGTTTATTTACAATTCTTCAAAAATCATTCTTAGATTTGATCAAATTCATAACAATGACAAATATTGTATCTGTTGTTCTTTTGTGAAATTACTTCTACTCAGGTATCTCTGGACAGCACATTTATTTATATACAAATACAAAAATAACGATCACGGAAACAGCACACAGCAAGTCTAAAACCAAAAGCACACAGCAAGGGGCCGGCTGGTGAACCTCGAGAAGAAATGCGGGGATTGAAGCAAAAAACTCTATGGGGGTCCAGGGTTATCCTTCCTACCAAAAAAAATGTTCACCCCCTTAAACCCCAACAGTATAAATTGTGTCCTTCTGTTTTTGGGTAAGCTTAATGTCATTTTTAGAAGCAACACAAGCCTATTGGTGATATACCTCCTAATTTAAATCATGATTAAGTAGAGAGCATGAAGCTTAACTTTCGTATCATGCCAACTTGAGAACTTTGAACCCTGACAGATTTAATGTGCTTCAGCTCCACCATACAACAAAGGAGCAAAACATTTTAGAATATTGTTTTACCCTGTAAGTAGTAAAATCTATGTTGGTTATCAAAACTGTTCCTCAAGAGAATAAAGCATCAACAAATTATTTATAGATTGTGAAGAAAAATTTAAGGAGCTCGTGACTTTCATGAAAATAAAAAAAGGAAACTCCATAGTTTCATGAAATCAGAAACCAAAAAAAGAGATTGATGCAAAAATCATGATCACTGGAAATAACTCTCCATTTATTGGGGAAGAATTACAGTACAGTCTGAGTTCATGTTATCCTCAAGAACCAGCATAAGGGACATGTGGCCATGTATATTATTCAAAATTGAAATTTGATGGCTTAAAGGTATGTGGACAACATACTGAGACCTTATGTTGTACCTTATGCTGCAACCATTGGTAATTCCTATCTTTTGATGCATGATAAATGCCAGATTTCGTACAACTCTACTTGGGGAGACTATACTTGAACCTGAAATAATGGCCAGATATCATGCTAATCTACTTGAGGAGACTATACTTAAAGCTGGAATAATACTACGTATGAACAGGGCCAACATACTCCTAATCTAACTCCAGTTGAGTATGTCTTGGACGACACATTGCAATGACATCAGTGCCTCCATTTAATGTCCAAAACTTGAAGAAAACATTTCTTGAAGAGTAGAACAGTATTTTCCTAAATCTTGTCAATAACCTCATCCCATCGATGGAAAGAGAAGTGTGCAAAAGTCATAGGTCTTCAAGAGGATCACACATTTTAAACATCCTGCATCCTTTTCTAACAATATTTTTTGTTATTTACTTGAAATCAAATTTCTGCTCTGTAGTATCATTTTATGTTCTTTCTATCATTTTTAAAATTAAGTTCCCACACAAAATATTTTGTAGTCTTTTTTTTTTCATTTCTGTATTACATTTTAATGCATATGTACATTTTGTGCAAAAGAGCATAGATTCTAGAGTTTTCCTTCGTTTCTTTGCTTGCTTCCCTAATTGTTTTGAGCAGCTATTCTTAATAAATCCTTAATACCTAATAAAATGAGACATTTTTGAATTAAATCAAATAATTATAAAAATAACTACAAATATTAGATTGAAAATTAAAAATAAAATTAAATGGAAAAAATTCAGTTACGATTCCATTTGGATATAAAATTGTTTACAGATCCTAATTTTTTAAAAGGTTTTTGTAAAAGTAAGAGAGAAACTAAACCCCGGGGAAATTTTCAGACAGAAGAAAAAGGGCCCCAATTTTTGTTCGTGGGACTGATTCTCTACACATTATTTAAAAAACTTTTAAAAGATTACACCATGGTTAAAAAGGTTTGACTAAGTGGGAAAAAAAAACTTTTTTGAGCCGCCTCCATATACTTTTACTCTTTCCCCTTTTAAAACATACACCGAACACACACACAATTAGCACCTCCAAAAAATATTCACTTGTTGTTGTTGGGGCCCCAATAATTAAATTTTTTCAACACTGAACAATTTCTAATGGAAATTTGGAATTTTATAATCCATACCCCTTTTTAAAAATATAGTGTTTTTAAAAAAGCCAAAATATTCCATGAATATTTTTTTTTTTGTTATAATAATGCTAAGGCATAGCTCATTTAACATTATGGTATATGCCCCCAAAACACATTTTATACATGAGAAAATGAATAAACTCGGGTTAAAAAACAGGAAGTATGATAAAAATTCTACTCTAAAGGATAGTGAACCCAGTTCATTTTAATGTTTCATTTGTTTTATATCTGAAAAAATGTTCCAAATTCTGATCCTATTCTTTAACATTAACCGAAGACAGCCTTAAATTTAAAGATTTAATATGCTTGTATATTTTAAGCTCTAATAACTCAGTTAACAAAAATTGCATAACTCAAAAGAATTATATTAAAAAAAATCCTCGTATTAAAATTATAAAATGTTTTTAAAAATTGTCTTCTATGAGGAAAATTTCATTCTGTGAAGTTATTATTTTGAAATGTTGTGAGGCTGTAGGGTAAAAAAATAATCATACATTTTGTGTTAATTATTTGTTTGTTTTAAGAAACTTTAATAGTTACTGCTGCATATATTCTTTGTCTGAAATGTTATTACTTTTCTACAATATAATTACATAATTTAGAACAATAAATTATTTTTGATTCCTTCTAAAAAAAACAATTGCCATATTTAAAAAAAGAGAGAGAGAGAGATAGAAATTAGTACAAGAGGAATTAATTTCGTATCAGAAAAGAACAAAAAAGTAGTTTGCTGAGACTGTTACCTTTTGCAACAAGGATAGTCCGTTTTAAACCAGAATGGAACAGACATCTACTAAGTCTTCTGCCCTTTTCAGCACAGGGAAAGGACTTAGAAAAATAAAGAATAGGTTTATATGATAGAGTATGGAACTCGGGTGTTCTTGTTCCTATTTAGGAATAAATATAAAATAATTTTTTTTTAGCTTCATCTCTAGATTAGAGAAGTTAACTCGTGAATGTTCTGCAAGTGTTATTTTCTTGACCTGGATCATCCCCCAAAACAAGGGAGTAAAAATTTAAAATAATATACTGAAGCTAGTAAAATTTGGGGTTTTACTGAACAGATCTAAATAAATATTCAAGTATAAATTATGTAAATCATGCAGTGATTATATCGAAAAAAAATTTGCTTTTAAATTTTCCCAAAAGATGGCACTTTCCCTTTTAAAAAAAGAAAAACCTGTCCAAGAATTAAGGGATAGCAGAAAATTTTACTTATTTGCATACTTTAATCATCTGCTATATGCAGAATGTGCATCACTGTGTTATCAAATTGCCATATGCAGCATATTAGTAGTATCTGTTAATGTGTTGAGTCGTTCTCTAATGAGTCTGAGCCATTTAAAAAGGTCAAAAATATTTATTAACCATAACATCGAGATAAAAGAGTGTGCAGTTATATGCTGTCAACAGATGAAATAATCCTTGATTGGTTGAAAATCTAAATATGTTCTCCCAAATAACACAACTAAGAAATATCCAACAAGTAAAAAAGAGGAAGATGTGGCTGACAATGTTGGCTTTCAGCTCAGCTTCATTAATTACACTTCTTTCAGGAAACCCCACAGCCAGAAGTCACAAAAGTTTAGATCTAGTGACTTTGCAGCCAAGCAACTTAAAATGTATACAAGATGACATTTTCATCTGATAAATTAGCTTGAATTTAATTCTTGACATGTCTTGCCTTATGAGCATTTATTCTGTCTTTCATGAACAATGCATTTGACAAGTAGTTCTTTACCTTAATGTCAGGATCACATGGTCTGCTGTATCATTTGCTTTTGGTTGTACTGCTAACAAACCTGTACATAGTGACTTCCTTGAAGTAAGAATCCAAAATGAAATTTGCTATGAATCAGGGGTGTAGCTACTGCCGTATCAATGATACAGCCCCCCCCCAAGCTATAGGGACACCAAAATGCTTAAGCAAAAAATCGTAGAATGTTAAAGGAACTCAAAAAAGAGACCTCAGACCTCAAGGAATTTCGATACAGTGCCCACTCAGGAATAGCTACACCAGTGCTGTGAAATCCCATTGTACCATGACATATAGAGTATATAGTCACTGTTGTGGCATCACATGAGAATTGATGGAACTTCATTTGTGGAAGATCTGTGTGTTCACAGTACTGTCTAAGTGGTAATGAGGCTTATTTGTCTATAAAATACGATTGATATCATCCACTTAGATATTCACCAGAAAACAAGGCAAAATCAAGATGTATAAAGTGATCTAGCTGTTCTGATTGTTGCACAATGTACATCTTGTAAGGGTATAACTTCAAAATTTTGTATAAAACTATATGTGCACAATTAACCAGCAGAGAATATCTAATCCTCATGTTGCAGAGTAGGTATTTACAGCAGAATTTGAAGAACTTGCAGATGCTTCAACTGTACCAATTGGAACATTCTCCTCAATTACTCATCCTGATTAAATATTTGGAGACCTGATTTCATCAAACTTATGAATCAACTGTATTAACAGTCTTAGTCGTGCACCAATAATCACAGATACTGACGAGCATTGCTTTCATTCTGATTAGAGTTTTACCATCAATACATGTTCCTTCTTGTTCAGCAGCATGTTAGCTGTTTTAACCATAAGAAGCATAAGCAAATGAGTTGCTCATTTGCATATAGTTTCAGCTGTACAACCCCATCTATTGGCAAAAAAATTCAGTGTTAACCTTTACCACATAATTTACATAGCTCATATTGTGTGTGTGAAAATTTTATTTAGATCTTTTCATTAGAACCTGTAACTAGCCTCTAAGTGCCAACAGTTTAATTTTAACCACCCTTTGTATGTTGAGTAGCAGTGTTATATAAAAGAGGAATTTTGTGTGATTCAATCTTATGGAGCGTGTCAAAATTGTTTGATGGCTAAATCTAAAAAAAATTTTGTAGCACTCAAGAGTATTAATATTGGTAATTTATAATTTCTTTTCTTCATAAAATTGTTTGTACCTTAAAATGTTTGTTTTTATTATACTCAAGTCAAAGGAATAGCCAAGCAATTATTTTTCATCTCTTTATGAAATTACTAATAAATTGGTTTTTCTTCTCATGGCTGTAAAATTTTTGTTTAGATACCAATTTTTTCACCAGTATGTAAATTAAAAATAGTTAATTTGATTAATTATTATAGTTATAATTGAAATAAATGATAGGATTAAAACTTGACTTTGTTTTGATTTGTATTTTATAATGAATTTGGTATTATTTATTTCAGCCTTCAATATCTGGTTTTTTGAAAGCAACCAAAGGAGATGCTGCATCACTATCCTTGAAAAATAGTTTAAGCTATTTAAATGCAGTTTTATCTCAGCAAAATTATCTATGTAGCAAAGTAAGTGCAGAATTGTCTTTCATTATTTTTCGATAATGGTAGCATCCTGTTCTTTGAATATTAAAGTAAAATGATATGAGAAGGTATATTCCCTAAACTGGAATTTTTTAAAAAAGTGCTGTGTTTCTTTTTTTTTTACAAGATAACCTTATCATTTTCTAAGTACTCTCCATTGTGATTACATTTGTCCTTTCTGCAATTTAAAAAAAATTTCAAACCCATCTATTTTGATGGTTGATAGCTAACTCTCTTGTAATTATCTTCATCTCTGCATTGTTTAATCTGGCTTTTCATGTACTACCTTCATGTGAACAAAAAATTGTAGGGAGTAAGATTAGGGGATTAAGGGTTTGGGACAATGGAAGTCATTATTTTCCTCAAAAAACTTGCCCTCCAAGAAGGTTATGAGAGCAAGAAGTGTTTGGATTGCTTTGGAGCTTTTTTCCTAAGCATGGCATGTTTTCATTCAATGCTCTTTTTTTTCTGCTCAATCAGAATCCAAGACATAAATTTAACAGCAACCTTTTCATTCCAAAATCCTCTGTTAAAATTTTCCGAATCAAGCTCTTAGATTGTGCAGATAACTTCTCCATCTCATCAATAGTCTGTCGTTAATATTCGAAAACAAGTACATAGATTTTTTAAACATTTTCATCTGTTGGATAAATTGAAGGACATTTGAGGTTTGTCATTAAGTTTCACCTTTTTTTGCAATGAGAAAACCACATGTACATTTGAGTTTTTCCATTAACATTATCCGTATAAGCTGTGTTTTACATCACAACAGTTTCTTTGGTGATTTTCTCAAGTAGGAAACAGAATTTCACAGCTGCATGCTGTTCTCTTAAATGTACATCTTAAAAATGAGCAGTAAGTGAGACTGCTTCTATAAAAAAAATTCACTGTAATCAAACATAGCCTTTTCAGGAGACATCTCCTGGACTGAACTTGGAGAGAACTGCTCGAAATACACCTAGCAGAAAAAATGTATATACAGAAGCTCTGCTCAAGGGAGCATTATTCCCGAGATATTTTGAATTGTATATATGTACATCAATAAATATTTATGATCTACTAATTGTAAACTCCAAAGTTGTACTAATATTTATAGTTTCAATTTATGTAATTATATTCTATGCGAAATTAATCTCTGTATTTTGACTAGTTGGATATAAGATTTATATTGTGAGATGCATCTGCAATAATGATTGGGATGTGTTTAGTTAAGACAGCAGAAGACAATTTCAAACTTAAGGTTTCTGTTGTTGGAAAGATGTTCTTAGTTCATTCAAAATAGAGTTGAAGGGCATGCAATTGATGTGAAAAGATATCAAGTTCTGAAAAAGGGTCTGGTATAAAAAGTTTTAAAAAAGGCATGTTCTGTGAAAAAAACAGCAAAATGTAAACATTTATAGGCCATGTAGTTCGTTTAAAACTGACACACTTTTAAATTTAAGAAGCACAAAATTTAAAGCTGGTTTTATTTGCATATTATGTATATATATTATAAAAAGTAGTATATAATTTTCATTACTTTTTAAAATGAATCAATTTAACAAATAATTGAATTAACTGGAATTTATAAAGCTAATAATTACCCAATAAAATAGTAATTAAATTATAATTTTGAAAAATTAAAATTGAAAAAATTAAGAACAAATATTAGTTTTAATCTGAAATATTTGTTTTAAAAAGGATTTTTTTTGAATTAGACATTTAACTCCAAAAGGTGTTTTTCTCTTAATTTCTACTCTTGAGAATATAACTGTATATAAACTTGTACATAACATTAGTTTTAATTAAAGTTCTGAATATTTCCTCTTCTTTTTGTAATAAACATGCTCAACTTCTTATTTTCCTTATTTTTAAGATTTTTATTGCTTTAAAAGTTTCAATTTAAATCGTATTTTAGTTGTATTAAGGAAAGGTGCCTTTAGTTGTAATTAGCAAAAAAAAGGGGGGTATTTATGCATTTTTTACTTTGTTCCTTTACTTTAAAGCTTAAAAAAAACTTTTTTGCTTCATTTAAAGTCATAAAGGAAAAACGTTATTTAACACGGTCCCATTTAGTTATAGTAACTTTCTTTTGAGTGAGAAGATGTTTAAAAAAGACCTTAATATGAAAAGGAATAGATTAATTATACTTATTTTCATAAAAATGAATATATTTTGTCTCCAAAGTTAGTCTAAGATGGTGCCTTTTTTATACTATAGTAAAGTTCTTTCATTTGACTACTGTGAGCATTTAGACAGTTGACTGTCAGTTTGTTGTAGCATGTAAATTTGTAATAAAAAGAAACGAGTAATGTAAAAAAAGAAAAATTAAGTCATTTCCTACTTAGATCAACAAAGAAAAATTTCATTGTACCTACTTTTTACTAAATATTTACAATTAATATAAATATGTATATACATATGACAGAATCACAACATTAAGTGGTAATTAATTTTTATTAATTGTCATTAAAGTATCGTATTGTCATCCAAAACAATCGTGTTTATAAGATTTCAGTTCAACTGAATGCTTTAAAAAGTGAGAAAAAAAATCTTTTAAAAGTTTTGACCCAAGTAACTAAAAATGAAACCAACATGGCTGTATCTGTAATTCTTTAAATAATTAGTTTCAGTCAATTAATTATAATTAAATTATCATATTTTTACCCCAAACATTAGTGTATAGAAAATTTCAGCTCAAATGAGCACTTTAAAATGTCTGAAAAACCTTTTCAAATTTTGACACAAGTCGCCAGAATAGTCACTAAGTTACCAAAAATGATGCCAACGTGGCTGTATTTGTGATTCTTTGAATAATTAGTTTTAATCAATTAATTTTTATTAATTATAATTAAATTACTGCATTGTCATCCAAAATAATCATGTATATTAAATTTCAGCTCAATTGAGTACTTTAAAATGTATTTTATTAACTATTGAAAATTCCACCAAGATAAATAAATAAATATATGGAGAGTGTGAGCTAATAGTAGGAATTAAAAAAGAAAACTAATATGACCTGTAAAACAAGACAACATCTTTGAATACTTTTCACTTGGTTTTATGGAAGTACAGAGTATTACAAATTATCAAATTTCAGCATTATTAGAAAAACGTTCAAAAGAATAATCTTTCTGTGAAACTTTAAGAGAGTTATAATTGGTTTTATGATACTTTGGTATTGTGGGAGGTGCATATCCCCATACACATCATTTTTAAATGGCTCACAAAAGTTTTTTGAGCAATTCATTCATTATTAAAATTATGTTATAAATATCATTAACTGAGCAGAATCGGTGACATCTTATGCTTTCATCTAGTTCTGTAGCAAAATTTCTCATTGAGTAATTTAGTTTAGTAATTATTTTTTAAGTCATCAGCAATAATTTTACATGCCTAGCAATGGTATCTGCTGACAAGGGAATATATTTTAGTTCCTCAGCATATTCTTCCAGGCTTTTATTGTTGCAATAAGAGCAAGTATTTCACCATAGTGTGGGAATTTTTATCTGTGACTTTTAAGAATTAAAAGGCCATGGTAGCCTAGTAGTCAAGGTAACAAACTCATGGCTGTTGTGTCATGAGTTCAAGCTAGTACTGCTGAAGGCCCATCATGCAGAGGAGGCCTATGCACATTTAATATGTTGAGACTGAAATGTCTTCTCATTGGTGTGGTGTGGAAGTTAAGGATGGAGTGTCAGGTCAGGAGTCTTCCTCATCACTTTACTGTGGTTCAAAATTACGTGGTCCGTCACCAAAAGCCCATGTATAGCTGAATAGGGTGACGTTAATATTCATTCACCTTAAGAAATAAACCTCAAGAAGAACTTTTCTAAGCATCTTTTCACAAAGTGTGATAATTTTTTTAAATGATTAACTCTGAGTTTTGAGTGCCTTTAAGAATTGTTTTAAAAATTGCTGTGGTTTTAGTTCAGTTCTGATTTTAATTTTTGAATGCCTTATTAACACTGATATTTCATTCAAGCTGTAGATAGTATGTCATAACATAATGCACATGTAGGATGAAATTCATTGGCGACTATCTTTGGTATAAAATCGAAATTTAAGTAGTCTGCTTGATAATTTCTAACTCTCACAAAATTTTTACTTGTGTCATTAATATTTTTATATTTTGACTTGATTGTAGTGAACAATAATTAGTATCAACAGTATTATATTTATTACTTACCAGAAATAGATACACTATCAAAATAATCTTCTACAAAATGTTTCTTTTTAAAAATTATTCATCCTTTTTATGAGGGGCTTAATATCAATATCATTTAAGAGTTAACTCATATTAGTTATTTAAATTGAGGTGAGCCAATCTCAAAAGCAGATTTTATTAAATTTCAATGTAGTATCCAGCTTTATGTGCAACTTATGGAGGCAATTCAATGAGATCAGAACCACAACTTATAGTCTGAGCAACTTCATCCAAGAGTCACAACCCACCATTGAAATATATTTATATCCTTTACAGTGAGAAATAACTAGAGCATAACAGCTTTTTAGCTGTCATATGAACTTCATACAACCACCGTAAGTTTCAAGAGCTATATTTTTCCTAAAGCCTAGATGAGTGAGCTCTGATTGCTGGAAGACCTACTGTCAGCATCCTATGTTCTCTTTTACATACAGAAGAACCTATTTAACATGGTGTTGAGAGCATAGCTACTTGAAGTATGGATCAAAGAGATATATTGTTCTTTTCAGTAATGAATTCATATTCAGCCTAATTGCTGATTATTTTTATCTGGAGGAAACTAGGTCTACTGAATGTTTTATTACATCCAAGAAGAAGGCTGATTAGGCAGCAGAGGCACTATTAGACATTCACCCAGACCTCTATATTTTTGACTAAAGCTCTGTAGTTTTGTGAAATATATAGGAAATCATTCAATTCCAGCTTTGGTTTGTCAAAAGTACAGTTTGTACTGATTTAATTTTTATGGACGGCAGTGCTCATCTATATGTGACTCCTCTGTCTAATGAATTTATGCAAAGTTAAGAAATTTGCTGAATGTATTGGCCAGCCAAATCTCCAGACCCTAATTCTAAAATATTTATTGGTGTGCTTGTGGAAGGGCAACTGCAACTCATCTTTTTTTCCAAATCCTTTGTGGACCTGAAAGCATTGTTTTGGGAGGAACAGGATTGGATGTTTTAGAAACTTTTAAACTATTTCCAGCTTCAGTTTATGTTTTGAAAGTGCTCTAATTGTTAGAGAGGACTGTATTCCTTATAGGCCGATTTTTTAAAAATCTTATCTTGTAATAAACTTTTCTGTTCTAATGAATGCATGCTATCGTGTATGCACCACAACTTTTTTTTTCATTAATCTATGTACATACTTAATTTCTCTGAATTATATGCAGTATTTTGATAATATAGGGGGGAAAAAAAGATAAATTTGACCATATAAAATAAAAAATTCTTTGAATTTCTATTACCGTTGTATATACCATAAAATCTGGTGTATAACGTGCACCTATACTTTCAAACTTAATTTTTAGTTATATTTGCCGTATAATGTGCTCCCCCTTTTTTATGAAGAAATCTGAAACATCAGTATACATAGCTCTTATGTTTTGAAGTCATTTATTTGAGGTATTATCCCAGACTTTTAACACAAAATAGTTTTTTCTAGAATTACATTTCTTTTCATTTATAAGGCAAGTCACTTCTATTAAATAAACAGTATTTTGATATATATAGAAGTAAAAAAATTTTATGCTTATCTTTTTTGTTATTTTTAAAGCAATCATTTTTATACCCAGCATATCACGCGCACCCTTAAGTTTCGATCTTATTTTTTGTGTTAAAAGTGCGCGCTATACACCGTATTTTACGGTAAGTATTGAATTTATATTTTTTTAATAAGCATTTTTTTGAATTCTTGGAAAATATATCAATATTTCTATTTATTTATTAGAAATCAGTAAGATTTTCTAATAGGCTTTTTAAGAATCTTTTTTTATATCTAGGAATCTTTAAATCTACCTGACATAGTAATATGGGCTGACCTGTATCCTTTATTTAAAGCATCTATGTTACCTGAAGGTAAATATACATATTTTATTTATTAAGAATTATTCTTGCACATTATTTGTGAAAATATGAGAAACTATTTTGTTCTTACTTTTAAATGTGTATTATATGTAATTAAAAAAATTACTATTGTTATTTTTTAATGCTTTAAAAAATTTCTTGAAATAAATATTGATTATTTGAATGGTGTCAATAACGAAACTTTTCTAATGAATACTTCTTCAACCCCCACCCCCTTTTTATATGTGATGAGGAAATCTCTCTTTGACTCTAATTTTTATTTAAATGTATTTTGTGGGCCTTTGTAATTTAAGTGGAATTTAATTTGTGAAATACACTGTAGATGAAAATATTTCATTAATGTATTTATAAGAATATATCAGATTTCTGTGTAATTATTTTTCTTGGTAAAATTTGAAATATGTGTAATTCTGAAGTTAATATAAGATGAATAAAAAGCTAATTTTTTTATTTCCAAAACCACTCATGCTTCATATTATTAATACAAAATAAAGTCGAAAAGTATATTTATGAAAAGTGAATGGAAATTAGTTGCAATTAAAGCATTTTTCTGTAACAATGCTGTGGATACAGATTTGAATTTAAACACAGTAAATGGACTGTAAAGTTAAAAAAATGTTGATCTAACAAATCTAAGAACAGGAACTGAATAGCTTTGAATGAATCATTTTCAACAGAATAAGAATTGTAGAGTTAAGAATTTCACAATAACAAAGTTTTAACATACCTCACTTTATTCCATGAATCGATTCGAATATCTCGCGAATAATCAAAACTAATCTGTTGCCAGATGCATTACATTAACAGAAACACGTGACAAATAAAAGGGAATTAAATGCGTTGTCACAGCTTCAGTTCATGATCCAACAAATGCAATTTTATTGCATTAGTAGCTGAATTTTTTTGCAGCATTCTTAATTTGTTTGTATTATACTGTGTATTTTCATGTATTGGCATTTCTGTTATCTTTGTTATTTTTGTGTCTGTTTCATATTCTGTGAATTAATACAAATGGGCAAAAGAACCAAGAAACATTTACAAAAAAACTGTTGTGCATCTTAAAATTTTATATTTTGTAATTTTTCAGTAATAGTATTTTTAAAAAATAATTTTTTCTCTTTGAAAAACCTTTAAGGATATTCTAATTTATTTATACCTTTTTTTAGATTCATAACTGGCATATTTCATTCTTTTATATTTGTTTTGTTAAGCATTAATTGTAAAATAGCTGAAATGTTTGTTAATTTATTTTATATGCATGAATTATTATCTCATAAATCAAACTGTGTTCCAAATCATTCCCTTTTTTTAAAGTTGTGTACTTTGCTCATATTTAGACCTTTAATAAATCATTCTTAAATTTGTAAATCCCTTTTTTAATTTTGGTTTGCTAAACTTAATATTTTTTTTTAAGTCGGAATTTCCAGTTATTCATATGAAAGTATATTGTACTTCCTTTTATTAACATTTACACATTTAAGTGAATAATTTGTTTGGTCTGTCAGTTATGAGTAGTTTTTTTTTTACTACTGTAATTTTACTAAATGAAAAAAAAGATAACATACCAGTAAATTCCCACTGCATTGACTTAAGACATGGATGGTTAAAATAAAATTTGTTTAGAAAATCTTATGTATTACATATATAATTTTGATTTCACTTGTGTATTATGTATAAGCATGCTATGGTTTTCTAAATTTTACAATGATTAAAAATCTAAAAGTAAGGTTTACTTTTCAAATTACCTTAATTCTTGGTGCTTATGTATTACCTAACATTAACTAGATGCTAAAGATCAATTGCCAACAATTTTATGAGTTATGACAACCTATCCTAAGTACAATTACAAAACATTTTGCTATGCTACCTAAATTTGTTGAAATTCAGCAAGCACCGTAAAATCCTGTGTATAAGCACAACTATACTTTCAAGCTGCGTTTTTTAAATTTTTGACATATTTGCTGTACAATATGCAACTTCTTTTTGTGAAGAAACCTGAAATGTACATGTGTAGTGTCCTCATGTTTTGAAGTCATTTATTCTAGGTGTTTTCCAAGCTTTTGAAAAGTAGTATATTTGCAGTATTACAACCCTTTAAGTTCAAAAGAATGTAATTTCTTCGAAATAAGCCATGCTTCAATATATATAGAAGACTAATTTTTTATTTTGCTCTCTTGTATTATTTTTAAGGCTATAATTTTTATACTTGGCGTATAACATGCACCCATGATTTTTGATCTTATTTTTTGTGTTAAAAGTGTGCATTATATGACAGATTTTATAGTAATTGCTTGTGACAGTGTACATATTTGTTTGATATTGTAACTGAAATTTTAAATTGATTTTAAAGTATTTATTAATATATGTGCTATATATGAAATTATTATTCAATTAGGATACATAGTAATTGTATTTGATATTAATGATATGTTCAATCTACTGTATTTACTCAAATCTGAGCCACACCCCCAATTCTCAAAAAAAATTTGTGAAAAAGTGTTATCGATTCTACGCGAGGCCTTGAATTCTCTACATGTTTTTGAGAAAAAATTAAAAAATGTGTAAGAGGTTCTAAGCCGCACCCGAATTTCAGCTGCATTAACCCTTTGGTGGTTAACCCTTTCGCAATTATATCATGCTTCATATTGTGCACAAATGAGTTCCGCTCGGAAGCAAGATTTTAGCCGAAACACACTCTGTGATTTAAAAATTTTGGAATAAAAAAAAACATTTGAACTATTTATGTTTATCAAATTTAGCTGGATATTAAAAAAACTTAGTTGAGTTATATAACTCAATACTGCTATTTAACACTGCTGAATTTTTTCCCTTCACTTTATATGTTAATGTTTATCAATAATTAGTTTTTAATAAGTGCTTCAGAGAAATATATTTACATGTAGTACTATGCTAATTGAATTTAAAAAATGTTTATTTTCTTGCAGTTTCTGATCTTTCTCACTTGCAAAAATGGCTATCTTCTTTAAATAATCAGAGTAGTTTAAATAAGGCATTTTTAACTTTATCTAAAGGTGTCAACTCTGAGAATTTAAAGGTACTTTTTGAAAGAGTATTATTACTATTATTCTTATTACTGCTTGGATGTAAAAAGTAACTCTTTTGAATTATCTTATTTTATGCTTAAAAATAAAGTTTGAATAAATTTTTAATTAAATAGAAATTATATATGAAAATAAAATGGGGGAAATATTTTATTATGAAATAAATTTACTGTATTTCATTTGAGAAAATTGCTCACTTTATACTGCATTTTCTTGAACTCTGTAATTTTATATGCCTTTATAAAATCTTTAATAGTGTTACAGATTCTAATTTAAATAGAATTACTAGAATATAGAATAGAGAACTTGGAATACTCACAATCTTCAGTGAGTTGTCTTGTACTGGACATTAATTTTTCTTTTTGTATGTTTGTTTATTTTTAAAAGTAGACACACACAAAAGGCAGACTTCTACCATAACTTTTAGAGGTTATTGTATTTAATGTAAGTAAATATAATAGAAATTTAAACAAATATTAAATACATAATATCTATTAAAAACTATTATAATGCATTTTATTAAAATCTGCAGTATAGTCTTTTTTTCTTTTGCTCCTCAATAATTATTAATTTATTATTTAGAGTTAATGATATTAGGTTTTTAAAAAAAAATGAATCTTTCCAATTTTTTTAAAACTGCTATTAATTTTTTTAAACTTTAGCTATGTATCATTTAGTGAATTTATTTTGATAGTATTTTTTGTGTTTTTCCATTTTTCTAAGTACTAATTTTGACTGAATTAAATATGATTATCTGTATTATAAATTAACATTTAGCATGTTTTATGTTAAATATAGTAGAAATCATATTGGTTGGATTACAAGTTTTCTTATAATCTTAATTAAATTATATTTATGCATTTTTGATTGTTATATTTCATTATAAATACTAAATTGATTTTTTCCTGTAGAAAAAATATCATGCACCAGTGTCTTATCAGAACAATCTAAATTTTTCATGCCTATTCATGTTCCTGATTTTAGTATTCATACACAACAATCAAGTGCAAATAACCAAGAGGTAATAGTATTCATTTAATAGTTTGTATAATTATTTTTTTAAATATGCATTTATTACCATAGTTGCTTAAAGTTAGATGCATAAAAATCAAATGAATTATGCTGAAGGGAATATATTATTTGTATTTGCTATTAAGTTATTTGTATGTGAATGAGTGTTAATAATATTTAAAATGGGATTTTATTAAAATCAGAGATTATGCCACAGTACATTATAAGATATTATTCTTTTTAAAAAATAGTTAGAAATATTTATGGAAACTTAAATCTTTTATTTTATTTTTATTAACTTCTTACATTTCTAAACATTAACATTTGGGTATAGATTGGGTGCTCTTTTCCTTTTAATTTTTTTTTAAAGACTATTTTTGTAATTCAATAAGATGAGGGCTTGAAAGAAAAAATAGTATAGCATAAAGATATACACTTTTCCTTCCCACTTTTTTTTAATAAAGAAAGATTTATTCATAAATTCACACATTCCAGTAATTTTTCATGCTGTAGTATCAAGACATTCTCAAACATTAACATTAATGATATTTGTACTGAAATTAAAATATTAAGAAATTATAGTTGCTAATTGCTGTCTTCATGATTTAAGAGCTTTCTTAAAGTCAAAATTAATTAAAAGACATACAAAAATTACTCCTTATAAAGCAATCATTGGACCTGCACTTACCTATGGGTCTGAAATTTGGATTTTGACTAATTCACAGTGCACTATCTTTCAGCAAAAAGTTCTTAGATATATCTTTGGTGCTGTGAATGAGAATTGATTTTGAAGACAATGACATAATTTTGAATCATACAAAACTATTTAAGGAAGTAGATGTCATTAAATCCAATCAAGATTTACCACTTGCGGGCCACATCTGCCTTATGAACCCCTCATCTTTAATGTTCAGAATTTTCAACAACAATAAACTAGGGGTAGGCCCGAAATGTGATGGGCTGATTGTGTGGGGGCGATTTTAAAGTTTTAAGAGTAACTAATTGGAGCTGAGGTCTAAATGGAAGATGGTTCTTGGGAAGCCTTGGGCCCACCCAGGGCTGTTGTGTCAATAGAAGATGTATCTAGGTATTAATGCGAATGGTACTGTATTTAATTAAAAATGCGAGTTTTAAGGCATAAACATTTATTGTGACTGCTTTGTGCAGTGTCTCCCTTGCAAGAGAACATACAAGTGTGGGTGAGCGAGGTGGGGGTGACGATCGTAGCGCCAACATCCCAGCCTACGTTGAAATAACATTTCAAGAAACAAACAATGTTACATAAATCATACATAAAAATACAAATAATAAAAATTAAAAATATGATCAATATGAAAAAAATTGCACATTGAAATAAACAAATATATATATATATATATATATATATATGAATAAAAATATTAATGCCTACATTTTTGAATGATTAATAGACATTTAAACACTTGGTAATAAACAGATTTTTGAAATTCCTCTTTTAAAAATACCTTGTGGTGTCTTAACTTTAACAACTCTAACCTTTCCATATGAACCTTTAACTATCTCTAAAATTCTTCCCATAGTCCATTTACATGGTGGAAGATTTTCATCTTTTAAAATAACCATTGAATTCTTTGTTACATTTTCTTTTTCAAATTGCCATTTATGTCTAGCCTGTAACTTATTAGGGAAATCTAACCTCCATTTGCACCATATAAATTAAACAAATTTTGTTAATTTTTGCGATTGAGATAAACGATTGTCTAATTTATCTGTCAAGTCTGGCTCAGGTAAACTTTGAAGAGGTCTACCTCAGAGAAAGTGTCCTGGGGTGAGGACTGCAAAATCATTAGGATCAGAGGACATGGGAGTAAGAGGGCGACTATTCAAAATACTTTCTATTTGAGTAGTAATTGTTATGAATTGTTCTAATGTTAGACGTGCATCACCTACTGTTCTTTTAAAATGATGTTTAAAAGATTTGACATCTGCTTCCCAAAGTCCTCCAAAATGATCTAGGGGAATAAATTTCCAAGTAATTTCTTCATTTGTTAAATAATTGGCAAGAATATCTGGTGGATTTTTATCAAATTATATAAACGTTGCAATTCTCTGCTTGCACCTATGAAATTTGTAGCATTATCAGTACAAATTGAAGTACTTTTTCCTCTTCTACTGAAAAATCGTTTGAGAGTTGCAATCATAGCTTCTGTGGTTAGTTCTGTGACAACCTCTATATGAATAGCTTTTGTAATAAAGCAAATATATGAAAATTGCAACATAACATTTGTGGCAAATACCTTTTTGTTGGCCTTTATATTTAATATAAAATGGGCCGGTAAAATTTATTCCTACATAAGTAAAAGGAGAACTAGGAGTAATTCTTTCTCTAGGTAAATTTCCCATAATTTGTTCTAAATTCTTAGGTTTGTTTTTGAAACAAACAATACAATTTTGGACCATTTGTCTGGCAGTGTTTCTGCCACCTAATGGCCAGAACTCTTGTCTGACTAGATAAAGTAAGGTTTGAGCACCTACGTGCAAATTTTTCAAATGGTAATAATTCATAATTAAAATAGTTAACTTGTGGTTTTTTGGAAGTAAAATGGGAAATTTCTGACTATATGTTAAATTTGAATTACTTAATCTACCACCAACTCTAAGTATGTTTTCTTTGCCAAGAAAGGGATTCAAACAAGTTAACTGACCTTTTTAATGGTTCCCCCATTCCTAAGAATTTCAATTTCTTCTCCAAAAACTGTTACTTGGATCCTTTTAATCAAATGAAGTTTTGCTTTATGAAGTTCCTAGTTTGTGAAGGGACCTGAATGGCGAGATGTATTTCTGACATTATGCAGGAATCTGAAAATATAACTAAAAATAAGAAATAAATTTCATATAATTATTTGTAATATTTAAAAGATCATTTTCAAAGTTAGAGTCCAAGATTGATGTCAAGCTGATATCAGATTGTTTTTTAAGTTCCGACAAGTAAAGTTCATCAGAACTGGTAATTGAAGGTTCAATAAATTGTTCAGGAATGTCTAGATGCTGGTGACCATTCCACCATAGAGTCAATGATGAAAGTTCTTCAGGATTTACACCTCAAGAGAGATGATATCTGCAGGGTTTTGAGCTGAAGGTATGTGCTTCCATTCAAAGTTCTCCGACAGAGTTTGTATCTTGGAAACTCGATTGCCAACAAATGTTTTCAGTTGATTAGCTGGAGTGTTGATGCAGGCAATTGCTATGGTTGAATCTGTGTGCAAGATGATTTTAGCTAAATGTACTTGTAGAGAGAGGCGAACTTTTTCCACTAATTGGGCCAGCAGCAAACACGCTGAAAGTTCAAGGCAGAATGGAAATGACCTTGATTGGTGCAACACAAGATTTGCTGCCAATAAGCTTGGTTGTGGTGGTACCATCTTCTTTGACACTGTGCATGTATCTACTCAGGCCCCCTAGGCTTTTAAAAGTTTGCAATCAAAAATGAGTTTCAATGGAATCGGGAAAGAATTTTAATTCAATCAAAATTTTTAAAGTTTTGGGGCTTTTGGATGACACCATTAGCCAAAATCTAAGTCGCGATGCAAAATCTCGGTAAAATTCTTAAATTAAATTTCTAACAAAAATTTTTTTTTGGGAAAGTTTTTTGGGCTTTTGCTGGGGGAAGGAGTATTGCCCGGGGGGGTCTAAAAGCCCCTTCAATTGAACTTAAAACATTCTCATTTTTTGATTTTTAAGGTTTGTAATTGAAGAGTTGGATTTTAAACATAAATATCTCCGTTGGTTTAAAGCAAACACATAAGGGTTATGGCTATTCTGTTGGTTTGAGAGTTCTATATTAGAAAAAGCATGCTCCCAAAGGAATTAAATTTATGTAATTTCATTCCCTGTTCCAGTACCCAAATGGGAAGGAATACCCGGTTTTGTGTCGCCCGCCCACTAATCACCATGGTAAATCTTGAGAAAGCCCCCCCCTTTGGGGTAAAAAATTGGGAAGCTTCATTCCCCACCCCACTTTTGAAGGTTCGTATAGCAGGGAGCCTGTGGTAGCTAACAGGGGACATTTCAATCATAATCCCTCATTAGCACCTGTTTCCCATATAATCCTGAGAAGATCATGTTGAACTGGATCAATGAGGATTTGTCAGAACTTCATCTGGATGTCGGTTGTAAAAGCATATTTTTGTTTGCAAAATTTGTGTCATGATTTCAAAAATGTTTCCTTTCACTTCACCTCTCAAGAGTAGGTCATTTAGGCTTAAACCTGAAGTAGAAGAAGCTGAACCATTAAAAACAACTCTTAATTTGGTAGTTGTTTTATCAGGCTCCATGATGTAGAAGATAATAACAAATATTGTTTGCGTATGTTTCATCAAAATGTTCTTCTACTTTTTCCATATACCTAAAGTTGAAGTATGGCTGCATAAATTCCTATATAAATTTTCCATTTGTTTATCTTTAGATAATCTTCTCCAAAGCTGATTAGTCTCTTCATTGCTAAACCTTTTGAGTGCCCTTAAGCCTTGTATGTCTTTAACTGGCATTTGTACTACATATCGCCCAAAGCTTCATTGGCGTGTGGAGTCATTTGATAAGGATTTTCACAATATTCCTCTTCCTTGCTTAATGGCTTTGATCTTCATTAATCTTTCTATCTCCCAAAACTTTTGTAAATTGTCATCAATTTTTTTGCATTTCTGATATAAAACCACAATATTGATTTTGTTTGTATAAATTTGGGGTTTCCCGTTGGAATGTACCCTGAAAACTGAGCCGGAAATACAAGTGCATTGTCTGATGTGCGAATAATTTTTCCTTAATTATGTCAAAAATGCCTCTGCTCCAATTAGCAAATCGTTTTTTCCCTGGTACCCCAAAATTTGATCTGCTAGTTCCTGAGGTATTTTTAATTTGAGGTTATTTGAGAAACAGGAAGAAAGTCTGTAATTTTTGAGCATATGCAGAAAATGAGCCATTGCCATTTATTATTGTAGCGTTTAATTCTGACTTGACTTGGTTTTATTTCGTCTAAACTGGAGATGGGAAAATTAACTCTGTTTTGTGGAGCCCCTAAAGGGTTTTTGCAAATCTAGCGTTACGATATTAGACATGCTACCAAATCCAAGACTGGCGAGCTTGGATGCAACTTCCAGAATGATTCAAAACCCAAACTACTGCGGGGGGGTAAAATTACGGTTTTTGCTTCTACTGGTACAAAAAAGGGGGACACGCTGTATTTTCCTGAGAACTGTGAAACTCCTCTGGGTTGGGGTTCAGTTCCTGACCTTGTAGTGGTGACGCGCTATAAATCAGGGGAGCTTTTGCAGATCCCCCTTTTTGCCTGTGAAGTAGAGTGTTGTGTCAAAAGCTACATTCACTACAAGAATGCTTTGATTTACACTTTGAAACTCTGTGCTGATCACTTAAACAATTGAGACACATATTGGGCTTCATGACGATTTCCTTTCTCTGTATGGCATTTAATTTTGAAAAGGAATCGGACTTATAAATTGGATGTCTTTGATTACACAAAATACATGCATACACAGAATTGTTAGATTTTAAAAAGAATTTTTTTTATTTATTTCTATCTAGTATAAACATTGGTTTTAAAAGGTATTTTTATTTATATTGCTTAAAACTTGAGCGCGTTTTTCTAAAAATAAAATGAAGTCATCAAATTTAGGAACTTCATTTGAATTAAGGCTGTATTCAAATTGTTTTAAAGTCTCTTTATCCAGTTTTTGAAGTATGATGTTTAAGATTAAAATGTTCGAAAGATTGTTTCTTTCAAATTCTAATACCTTCAAAGCCTGAATGTTTTTGTTTACATCATCAATTAAGTTTCTTTAAAACTTTGCTGATTCATTATTTATTTGCTAGGGGTTTTAAAAATTTCCTTCTACATTTGACTATTAAGGTTGTTTTCATAGCGCTTCTAAAGATTAAATAAGATAATCGCCAATAGTTTCTAATTCTTTTTCTTTAAATGTTAATGCAGCTTTAAGATAATGCAATTTTTGCCCCTTTAGGAGAGTTGAAAATTTTTTGAGATAATGTTATTAAATTGTATTTTAAAGTTGCTCCACTCTTCATATTTTCCAGAAAACTTTGGTAAGGGGATTTCTGCGAGTTTTATTGATAATTGTGGTCGGTTTTGAACTGACCATACTTGTGTTGAATTTGGAACATTTAAATTGCATTCCCCGGCGTTTTATTTTGCGATTTAATTTTAAACTTTATGCTAACAATTTTTTCCGAATATTCTTGGGTCCGTAATTTCAGTTCCCCAAATTTGAAGCGCCTACTATTAAATTTTCCATTTCTGCATTAAGTTGCTTCCAATGAGAGTTATTTTTCATTAGTTGATCTTGTAATTCCCAAGATATTATCTACATCATCACTGTTATTTTCAATGTAATTTTGAATTTTCGTAATTAATTTTGTTACGGCAACGATTGGCACTTTTTTTTTAATTTTTCAATTGGGTTCATTTTGACTTTTGGTAATAAACAATGATATATAATTTTTGCAATTAAAAAACAATAGAGGTATGAAATTGGCTTACCCCTATTTAAAAGCGACCTTAGCGAAGAAGTCAAATGAATGGTATCCCAAATTTATGTGTTCTTTCAAAAGGAAGAAAACACTTGGAGTGATGAGCCCCTTTAATGAAACAGTTCAAAACAGGCCTATGCAGAGGGTGAAAAGAACACAAACAAAGCGGGGTGAGAGGGGTCCTTTTGTGACCTTTGACTCTGTGGATGGGTAAAAGTCTTTTGGACCTTAAAACTTTTTGGGGGTTGTTCTGCAATTTAAGCAAATAATCTATATAATTTAGTTTAAAGCCTTAAGTGCAGATATCCATAAGTTGTTTAAGACCTAGTCGTGGACCAAATATTACGCTAATGGTTTCTGTATTTAATTAACAATGCGAGTTTTAAGGCATAAACATTTATTGTGACTGCTTTGTGCAGTGTCTCCCTTGAAGGAGAATGTACAAATGTGGGTGAGCGAGGTGGGGGTGACGATCGCAGCGCCAACACTAGGCATTAAACCTCTAAAAAGAGACTGGAGTTTTTCTAAATGTTACTTTCTTATTAATCAATTTATAGAAATTTTTTTAAGTAATCTGATTTTCTTTTCAATATTTTCAAACTAAATTTTTACATTTTTTTTAATTTGCAGTCCTTTAAAGAAGTGAATGTAACTGCAGATGAAATTGCTGCTGCCTATACACATTGGTTGAAAGGAAAAGATTCATTTCCTTCACCAAATACAAGTAAAGGACCAGTGTAAGTTAATATATGCTTAACTGAATGCAAATATTACTAGAAATATTGAATTTTAACGAACCTATGTATTTGATTTTAATATTGAAATTTTAGTAAATATTTATATGTAGTAATATGAAAGTAAAAAATGTCAAATTTTATTATTTAGAATTCTAATCATATGTACTGATTTTAGTATGACAGTTAATCATTGAGGATTTTTCTATTGTATCAAGTAATTAGTTTTCTATTGATCTTCTTTTAGGTTTAAAATAGTTTAAATTTGAAACTATTTAATCTTTTATTATGGTAATATTTTGTTACATAATTATCTTTCTTCTGAAAACTTATGTTTGAATCCTTTAATTTACTTGATATATATATTTGCTTGACAAATTTTGGAACATTTTTTTATTTATTAAATTTTAAATTCAAAAGTCTCTAGAACAGCATTTTAATTTCTCTTTTGAAACCAATCACTAGTTTATATTATGTACACAAATTACTATTAAGGTTCGTTTGACACTCAGGTGGTTTTAAAAAGTTTGTGATTTGTATAAAGTGCAATACATGTAAAACCATGCCTCACCATCTGGTCAGTTGTGTTATCTTGGAAAGACAAACAGTTCATAAGACCCGATGTAGTGTTGGGGGTGCTGAAGGTCAACAAAATCATGAATATAATCAGATTCATATTAGAAGGATAAGAAAGAAGAATAAGTATATATGTTATACTATAAAAAAGCTGCTATACTATGCTGTATGTTACTCTAAAACTAAATACACTGTGGTGGCAAAAAGTTCTGAACACAAAATTTTTTTTTAGTTTTCATGTTTGACTTTATTTTTTGTTATGAAACTATTGTATTATCTTACTTCATTATGAAGCTATTGTTACTGGTTCTGATGTATTTTTCCATGCTGATTTCTAATCTTTTTGTAGAATTTATGTAAACTAAATAGTTATATCAAAATTTTTTGAAAAAAAAAAAACCCTGATAAGACAAGCACAAGGTAACTGTAATAATTAGTTATTTTTCTCGCCCTATTAAATGTTCCATTATTCTAACCAATTAAAAAGCAATAGTGATGAAGGGTTGAAAACAATGTTTTAGTGTGTTGAAAGTAACTGTCTATATTACAATTTAAATTGTATGAGTGTATAATTTTGGAATTATGATTACATTTTCCTTTATGTGTTTTAATGAAAGACACAAAAGAATACTCCTGAAGGAAAAAAGTTAATCTATGCACCAAATTGCATCTGAAGTACCGTGTGGACTTTCTACTATCTTGAGATCGTTGAAAAAATATTTTTAGACAAATTCTATGGTGAACAAGAAGCGATCTGGACAATACAACGAAAAACAACTTTACGTTAAGACCATACTTCACATGATTTCACTTTAAATAAGTGTCTCGGTTCACCACAAATTTTGAAATAGTGAATGCTGACATTGAATGTGTTCCCATGAATAGTGAGAGGAAGACTGCTGGAAATTGGATTACAAGGCTCTATTACTGACTGGTTAGTGTGGGCAAAGAATCAATCATTATGGACTGTTAAAGACTTGGAAAAGGTAATATTTGGTGATTAAAGTCAGTTTTACATTTCAAGTAACAAAAGTTATGTCCATGTATGACGATAAACTCATAAGGAATTCAGCCCTCAGTATCTGAAGCCCATACTAAAGCTTCACATGAAAGGAATGATAGGGGGCTGCATGTCTTCTTGTGTTGCTAGAATTCACATTGTGAGAAGAACAAAGAAAATGAGGGAATACTGCAGACAGAACAAATAGGGAATAATACAGAATAAATTTCTACCAACAGTGGGAAATCTTTTTGAAGATTAGTCACAGATTTTTCAGGAAAATAATTTTCCATATCACCATGCAATTGTAGCCCAGAAATGGTGAATATAGAATGAGCTGACCAGAACAGTCTCCAGATCTTAATTCTATAAAGAACCTATGGTATAAAATTTGGTTATGATACTTAAGAAAAAATCTTCAAACAGACTTGAGTCAATTGAAGCTTTAATGATTTCTTTCAACCATGAGGTTATAAAAGATCTTGTGAAATTGGTGCATTCCATACCAAAAATATTTGGAGCTGTAATTAAAGCAAACAGCTGGCTCTTAAAATATGGATGTTCAAAGATGTAGCAAACATGTAATTTTCAAAAAAACATGCTATTTGTATCGTATTTGTTGGGTTTTGTGTTATTTTATTATGCATAATATGTTTTTCTAAATTGTGTTATTCTGTACATACTATTTATTCTTACGTTCAGGCATCTGAACTTAAAAAATATTTATTGTATTGAAGAACTAGTGCAGAGGTTCGTATACTTTTTTGTCTTGTAGACCCCTTGCCATGTTTTCAGTTTGTGGTAGACCCCTACTTACGTAATATGGAATTTTTGCAAATTTATTAACTAGATGTGTTGATGACAGCTGGTACAGAGCTACTTATTTTAAATGTTATAAAATTCTAACTGTAATGAAGTATAGAATTTAAAACTTAAGAAACCTATTCTAATTAATTTAAAATTTAAGTGATACATGAAATAACTGATTAAAAAACAAATGTTTATAATGATATGAATGATTCTGGTGTTTCACATTTTCAAATTTTCAACATTTGTTATCAATCTTGTCAGGTTTAACCCTAAATTTCCTCGGTTAGTACTGTCCAGCTGACAACCGCACTGAAACTTCTCACTAGAAAAAGCAATTAAAAGCTTTCTCCAACACTCCATGACTCGAGGTAAATAACTGGTATGTGTGTGTGTCTCTTTAAAGCCAAAATTGCTGACATCTGTTTCTAAACTTTACTCCGTTGCTCAGTTCCTCTTGTAATTTGACATTTTTTTTCAATGTGACCATAGGAATTCATTGTCTTCTGTGGTAATGACCAAGTAAATGCATTCTCAAACCTAGTTTCAAAATTTGAATAAAGGGAGGAAAATTCGTTACATCTAATATTATACTCCTTTCGCTTAATTCTGGCAATAAATGCTGAAAGGATGGTCCTTGTTTTAATAAAATTTATGCGTCACATGACTGCAAAATAGCCTCATTAAATACAGTAAATAAATGTGTTAGAGGTAAAATCTGGTTTCCATTTGATTAAATTTTCTTTCAAAATTAAAATCACGATCTGGTTTAGTGAGAACTGTCGTATAGACCCCCAAATGGACCTCATGGACCCCATGGGGGACCTCATGGACCCCCAAATTATTTTTTGCTGTTGTGGACCCCTTACAAGTCATCATAGACCCCTAGGGGTCTATATAGAGCACTTTGGGAATCACTGAACTAGTGACAGATTTGAAACCAGCATAAAAAAAGTTCATTAGAATTAATAAAAATAGCTAAGATATAGTGTAATAATTGCATTACAAAAAATTGTCATACACAAAAATTAATTTTTTTAAAAAAAGGAGTGAGTTGAGGACTTTTTGCCACCACTGTATATGTTTTTGAGAAGTCCCTCAAGATTAAACCCTCTTCTGTTTATATTTAAAGGATTTCTTGACTCCTAAAATTGTTTTCTTTTTTGTGTGTGTATTCATTGCAGAATAATTTATGATGGTTTACAAATCTAATATTTTTATTTACTAGGCATATTTTATATGAACTGTTCGAATTTAATCTCAATTATGTAGTCCCATCAAACTGTAAAAAATCTCCTAGTTATACAAAGGGATTAAAGATGAAAAAGGGAAGTACAAATGAGAATTTAAGTGTAGTTATACAATTTAGAATTTGTATTAACAAAATAAGTAATTTTTGTGAAAATATGTTATGTATATTCTATATAGTATGTTTTCTTAAACATAAAATTTCAATTTCATATTGTTATAAAATAAATGTTAACATATTTAGGACCATTATATTAAATTTTGTTCAATTACTTTATTGAAATTCTATCCATTTTAATGTTACTGATATTCTTTATAATTTTATATACATTTTGTTTCATTGTATTTATGCCATTATAATCTAGGAAAAAAATGTCTGTAGAATCATTAAAGTTTAATTGTGATTATTATTTTATTGATAATTTTGTTAATATGTGTAATTTCAATAAGTTTCCTTTCTTTCAGACTTCCAAAGAAGGGAGAAAAAAATGTTTTAATAACTAGTGCTCTTCCTTATGTTAATAATATTCCACACTTGGGGAACATCATAGGTTCAGTTCTTAGTGCAGATGTGTTTGCTAGGTAATAAAAACCTATTAAAGTTTATTATATATAATTGGCACTTACTGGTTATAGGGACCAAGTTTTTGTAACTGCTAACATGAGCATTGGTAATACTGTTCATTACAATAAACTTACCAAAAGCACAATGATGAAAAATTAAATTATGATGGAATTTCATCTTTACTTATTTATAACATTAGTATAACTGGTATAAATCAGAATAACTGCTATTAGCAAATGGATAATTGAAAGTAGAGCCACTTATTGATAATATCAGCAGTCAATATATGCCACGATATTTAAAAATATAGTCTATTTACAATATTAACAACCAATATAAGCAAGAAATTTGTATTTTCTATGTGTTGCTGTGTTCAGCTTCATGGTCCCTATAATCACTTCATTACAAAATCGCAAATAATATATCTTTACTACTTAACTTAATATTCCTTATTTTTATTTAAGATTTTATTACAATATTTTTAACATGCAATTAGAATAAAAAATCAATGTGAGAAAAGGCATATTTAATTAAACTGTTATTGCAATTTTAAGATAAAATTTTTCTTCTAATAGTTGATTCTCTGAATTCATTTTGGGCTGAAAATTGAATATTTTAATAATATAAGAAAATAAGTAGTCAATTGTTATGGTACTGCATTTATTTAAATTAAAAATAAATGAATCATAATTTTATTATTTTTTTAAAAATAATTGACAATGTTTTTTTTTTAATATTAATAATTTAAAAATAGAGATTTTTGAAGAATCATGCCACCGCTTCTCATGAAGGAAATCCTCAGCACTCTTAATTGATTACGTAGGGGATAAAAATGTGAAACCTATTTTTTTAAAAAAATTACTATTTCAAAAAATGTTTAAATAGCTTAGAATGTGTCATGGGTAGATATACTTTAATGAAAGATACCTATACAAAATATTTTTTTCTTTATTTTGATTGTTTTTGTTTGTTTTAAATGATTTTAAATTATGTATTTCTGGTATCTTTATTAAATAATAAACATGTCAGTGAATTAAATTTATATAAGAAGCTGTTTAATATTGTTCAGTTTTACAGTACTTAGTACAGTCACATTAATGTAACTATCTGACAAAAGTTAGAGTAACTACCTATTGTGTAGTATGGAGTGCTTCCAGAGGAACAGGAATCTGGAATGTACTCGCAGGATTTCTGACTCATTTCCATGGTGGAAATGACCCATTTATGTTGGTCCCACTGATTCTCAATTGAGTTAAAGTTCAAAGTATTTGGAGAGTAGGGAAGTATGTGTTAATTTGTCCTAATGCTCTTTAAAACAACCATACACTGTAAGCTGTATAGTATGTTGCTTTGTCCTGCTGAAGGATGTTATTTTGTTGAGGAAAAAACAGTCCACATGTAAGGGTAGACATGGTCCACAAAGATGTGCATTTTTCATATCAATTGTTCCTTCCAGAATGATGAATGCAATTCAATGAATGGCATAATAACATTGCCTCCTGCAGCTTCTTTTTCTGACAATTATTTTCCCGTGTTTGTCATTACATCTGTGTATGGTATTGTTCTGTCTAATGGAGCATAAAATATGATTCATCTGTCGCCACTCACTGGAAGTTCAGTTGCAGTCAGGGGGTATACAGACTACTTCAATGTGAGGAGTTAAAAAAATGTAGATGAAAGTATTGAGGTATAATTTTTATGGTAAATGTAAAAATCTGTTGGTCTATTGGAGGGGTTTGAACCCCCAAACCCCTCCCACTGGTTGCAGTACTGGTGGATGTGTTAATTCCAGTCTCTCTGTCAATGATAAACAGTTGTCTGCTTGGGTACAGACATCTACACATGATTCATCATCTACAGTCATCATTTGCCTTTGTCATTTGTGATCTGTAGTGCACCTTATTTATCAAGCTCCTGATTTTGGATAGTGTTGTTTTGCGATGCATGGTACATTTTTACTTTGTGACACACAATTGGTTCACAAAATAAGCCATTTCAGGGATCCTACCACTCTTCACCTAGAAGCTAATGGCTATACTCTTTGGGATGCAAGATAAATCATTCCATTTTTGCATTACAGCAGAATTTTCAATGTTTTCCACTTCTTTCTCCCACTTTTTATATACCTTCCATTATTATTGTTGCCATGCACCTTCTGGAATTCGTTATTGTGTACAAGGTTGAAAGTAAGCAGTGATCACATTGATATGAAAGGCTTGTGTATGTAGTTGTGATTTTCATTGCAGAATGATTTCTTTCAGTTGAACAAGTTAATTTAATTACAGAAGAAATATTTTGTTTGATAAATTAATAATTGACTGCAGCCTTTTATTATTAAGTTTTATTTGCATCTATTTATTTACTTCCTTTCTCTCTACAAATTTATATGCGTCATCATTAATTTGCATTTTGTTTTTTAATGTTATTTTTTTAAATAGCATCTCTAATATTTCAAGTGATTTGTTTTCTGCTGAATTATCACTGTTTTATAATTCCTTTTAGTTTGTACTAAGCAATGTAATATTTTAATTGTTACTCGTAGATTACGTATTTTTTTTGTTTACCGGAGAGTTTTTGAATTAACAAAAAAAAAATTTTTTTCTAGGTATTGTAGAGCCAGAGGTTATAATACTCTTTATATTTGTGGTACAGATGAATATGGTACAGCAACTGAAACTAAAGCCATTTCAATGAAAGTAACTCCCAAAGAAATATGTGATAAATATCATAAATTGCATTCAGAAATATATAAATGGTTTAATATTTCATTTGATTATTTTGGCAGAACATCTACTGCGAAACAAACTGAGTATGTATTATTTTTGTAAATGTTTTTAAAATTAATGAAAAATGTTTAATTTGTTATTAACATAAAAAATTTTGATTTAACTTTTTTTTTCTCACCAGGATTGCTCAAAATATTTTCCTTAAACTTTACACTCAAGACCTAGTATTTGTTGATTCAGTTGAACAATTATTTTGTGCTTCTTGTGAGAGGTATGTTACTTTTTAAAAATTTTTAATTTGTAGGTATAGTTAAAATTTGAATTGTGTCAACTATTTTTTTTCTTTTTTTGCTTATAATTAATGACAATAAAAAGTATTTCTCCTTTATTATTTAATTTTTTGTAATTTAATGATAAAAGTTAATCTTGATTTTTAAGTCCGTTTTTTTCCCCTCAAAATCATAATTTTTTTCTAATCACTTGCGATCTTATACAATGATATTGTTACATAAATCGAGGTTTGAGGATTCAAAGAGAAAAACAGTTCCTTAAGAGCAATGCAATTTATTGTAAATAAACACTCTTTAAAAACAGGATATAGCATCAAAGTAAATCCCAGAAGGTCTTTACACCCTCTACAATGCTCAGACACAACTATCTATTTGTGTCTAAAAATACTAATGATAAAGATTATTCGCAAGCAATCACTCAATCGTAGCAACTGAAGTCTTCAACAGCTGAAGCAATACTAACTCAGTTTCAGTGAGCAACTCCTATTTATGTATAGGCTGCACAGGTCTTTCTCAAAAGAACTGCTTGCATCATAGGTCATGATTTTAATAGATTTCTCTAGTAATTTCCAGAAATGGTCAACAACTTGCTAAATTTGGACACCAAAAATAATGCCAACTTGGCTATCACCAAGTTTCGATTGAAACATCATTATAATGTAAGGGGCAGTATTGCTTGCAAATATTACAATTTACAATTTTTTCATCATAAAATAGATACAACAGAAAGTAATATTAATGTATTTCACACCCAGATACTAATTATTTACACTATTTTAGGCATTAATCACACAGTATTTGTAACAATATTATTAACAGCAAAAATGAAGTAATTTTGGGTGCGGGTTTTTTCTAATTACTTATGATCTAGTATAATGATTATATGCATATCTAATCTGTATAGTAATTTTGTATAGTGATTGTAAGTATTATATGTTTAGTGCAATTAAAATTGCATAAAGTGAAATTGTATTGCAATCTTTTGCTAGCCATAATTTTGGCATTTATTGTTGCATTTTGGAAAGAAGAATCATGTGTTTATGTTTTGTTGAAACAATTACATAAATTATAGTTTGGTATTCTGGTAAACCAAGTCTAATTTCAAAGTTTTAATCAGTTTTCAATTTAGGCTAAGATTTTAAAAATCAAAAAAATTGATGGTGAACTTATTATTAATTCTGCTGTATGGTATTTCACCACTTATCAGATGAAATGGATGAGTTTTATGAAGCTGTCCTAATTTGTATGTTGGAAATGTGTTTATGTTCTTGAGAACTTTTTCAGAAACTGTGTTTTGGGAACATGGATATTTAGAACTTAAAACATTTTACTTGTTACCTGTCTGTAAAATATTTTATGAATTTTTTTCACTGTCACAAGAAAATGATATGAATTTTGTTCACCTGACAGTTTGTGCTTCCCTGGCCAACACAGGTTTTAACTTTTCTTCTGACAACTTTACTGCTAACTTTTCTTCTGCAACTTTACTGGTTTATATTGGGCTGCTTGTAGGGAAATGGCCTATATGGCCCATTCCTCGATGTAATTAAAAAATACATGTGCAATGCTCTTATGTTTTGAAGTACTTTATTTAAGGTATTATTCCAATTTTTAGAAAAAATAGTATACATCTAGATTTACAAACCTTGAAGTTCCATAAAGAATGCCATTTTTTTTAAATAAAAAGTATTTTGATATATGTAGGTCTAATTTTTTTTCTATGCTCTTTTTTATTTTTAAAAATCTCATTTTTATTCCAGTGTATGATGCACATTTGTCAATTTCGATCTTATTTGTTGTGTTAAATGTGTGCATTACACTTAGATTTTACAATAGTTACAAGAACTGTATAATTATTGTGTCCTATATTGGTATTATATAAATGTTTGTGAAAAATTCATTTTATTCCATGTGATTTGCAAGAATGGGTATCTTTGTAAATGCTAGTATTAAGAGATAAAGAAAGTAAGTTTAAATTGAAAAAATGAGTGAGGATTCATGAGCAAATTACTGAGAAGATGAAGAGAAACATTAGTTTTTATTTCTCTTCTCTCTTAACATTGTCTTTAAATCAGACTATTTAAAGACTGGATTTTTAATTAAATGCTTGATGTCTTAACTTATTTGTTCAAACAAAATAGCAATATTCTATATTGTGATGTTTTTAAACTGTCATATCTCTTCTAAAAGTAATGCATTTATTTATTAGAAATATTCTTTAAGATTTCTAGCTGACAGATTTGTCGAAGGTATTTGTCCTCTCTGCCAGTATGAAGATGCTAGGGGAGATCAGTGCGATAAATGTGGAAAATTAATTAATGCTGCTGAATTGAAACAACCTCAATGTAAACTTTGCAGAGCTACACCACATCTGAAATCCTCCAAACACCTGTTTTTAAATTTGCCTAAGGTTTGTTTTCTCTCTTTATTATATAAAATTTTCTGAGCACACAGAAAAAAATCATAATAAATGTTTTCATTAGTTATAATTAATATAATTTTTTTAAAATCTGAGTATATTAGAATTTTATTTGTATATGTATGTCATAACTTAATATTCTAATCTCACATATTACCAAAATCATAACTACAAATATGCTTTATTTATTTATTTTTTTTTCATTTTGCATTAAAGGATTAAATCCTTTGTTATGACAGATTTATTCTTGATTCCTCAACAACAACATTGTGAAAGTAAAATGTTTATGCCTAAAAAATTCTGTGAAAGCTATTAATTTAACCTGAAAACTTTGTTGAGTATTCTACATAGTGTTGAATACAATTTTTTTAAAAAAATATTTAATGAATTAAAGTTAAAATTTAGTTTTTCTTTTTCATAAAATATTTTGACAATCGAGGATTAAATGTATGATAAATAAGAAAGAAAACCATGGCATTCCTTTAGATTTAAAGAGCTGGTAGTAAAATTACTAATCTTCGGTAAATCTTTTGTTGTTTAGTTGTCCTATATAGGAGGAGTATTTCATATTTGATACATTTAGATAAATAAGTTATGCATGCACACATTGACTAATTTTCTTAGATTATTATTTTACAGGTTTTCCGATGATTTATTTTTTCTTTTTAAAACATACAGTTCAGTTAAAATATTTTGCTTCAACCTCCTTATGTTTTGTGAACTTTACAGTTAGAAGAATCTGTGAAGAAACATGTAGATAAGGTTACTGCTACTGGGCATTGGTCAAATACTGCTAAAGTTATTGCTAATTCATGGCTGAGAGAAGGATTGAAACCACGATGTATTACTCGAGATCTTAAGTGGGGTATACCTGTTCCATTGAAAGGATTTACTGATAAAGTAAGTGCACTTTGAATACTAATCAAAATCAAGCATTGAAATTTTTCATATTTGTAATGTTCCATTGAATAATGGTTGCTTGAGTATTTTATGATAAAGCTACTACATATGAGTTTTTTAGTAGTAACCTTAGTTTTATATATATATACTAGCTGCATGGCCCAGCGTTGCACAGACTTTTCTACTTTTATAAATTTTCCCTTTCCTCACAAAATCAGCACTTCTAATACTCTTTTTCAAAATGACTCCCCCTCCACTTAGCCGGCGTTGTTTTCGGGCTTTTACTGAGTGTATAACTTAAAATTTCCCCTTGTTTCAGAAATTTTTTGCTTCTTTCTGAAAGACGGGTTTATTTTCCTCGGCTTTACAAAAGCATTTTTAAATGCATAACATATTGTCATGGAAATTCCCCTTCCCCTCTCACTATCATATCTCTCGAGTAAGTGAACAGTGGGATTTTATAATATTCACTCACTCACTTTGCAACTTTTTAAGCCCTGGAAACGAAAATGTACCTTTTTAGAAATAGCTGTATGTTGAAAAAAGTTGAAATTTTTATAATTACAAAATTTCACAACTGTATTAAATGTTGAATTAAAATTGTGAGCATTTTTTTAAATGTTCGATATATGGAAGAAAAGTTTTATACAATTATTTTTATAAATTAAGAAGTTATAAAACTTTGAATTTGATAAGTAGTTATTAAATATTTAAAATTTGAGTATATTTTAACTGATGCAACATATTTAAAAAATAAAATACTTATAAAGAATTAAAATTTAAGTAATTCCCAGTTGAATAAAAATGTTACTTTTTTCTTTTTTTTAAAAAAATTTTAAAAAAACTACCTTTTTACTAATTATTATAATATTTATTATTAAAAATTTTTTGAAAAGGTTTGGGGAATTATGCATTGACGATTTGCAAAATTTTGGAAAACCCATCCATTATAAAAATTTTCCCTGTAGTTTTTTTAGGGTTTTATAATTTTTCCCTAATTTATCCACTGTTTTTTAATTTAAAAAGTGAAAGGGTTTTGTCCTACACTTGCCCTTATCAAACTAAATTTTTTTCAATTTTTTTTGAGCCATTTTTTAAATAGTTTTTAAAATTTTTTAAATTATTGCCTTGTTAAATTTGGAAAACTTTGCATTCAAATGGGAGAATTGATCTTACACTAAATTTTAAAAACTTTTTTTAATGTGAGGACCTGTTAATATTTAACTTCCCAAAATAATTTCTTTTGGGGCCATTCAAACTATTAAAATATAATTTTTTCTAAAGCTGTGAAAATTAAAAAGTTCAAAACCCCCGGAATTCTGTGTGAATTTTTAAATTACGAATTTCAAAAACTATATAGCAAAATTTTAAAAAGAACAGGGGTTTTTCTAAAAAAAAGCTAAATCTATCTTGGTTAAAAAATGCACTTTTTGGGGTTACGGGATTAAAATATGTTTTCCCTTTTGAAAGGATTTTAATAGAATAATTGCCCCTGTTTTGTCTGTAGAATTTGGCAATTTTTCCCTTTAATTAATATTGTGCAGTCTGTAAATATTAAGATTTAAAATTTGGGAACGAAATTTTATCAACTTTTCTAAAACCCAAAACAAATAAACAATTTTTTTTTTTCAATTAAAATAGTATAAATAAATTTATATCTGGAAGTGTAATATTTAAATATTACTTTTTGTTTTTTTATTTTATTTTAAAAATTTTAAATAAACCTAAACACTCTGCCTGTTCGCTTTAGGGTTTCCCCTTTCCAGGTAAACAAAAAAAAAAGAAATTTTTTGCTTCCACACAAAAAAAGATACATATATGCTGTTGCGGGTTTTTTTCCCAGGGGGGAAAATTTTTTTCCTACTTTCTTGAAAAATTATCATTATTTTTTTGGACACTTCACAAATATTTTCCCAAAAATTATAGCCTATGTTTTAAATTCTAATGTATAAGTTTATATTTTTTGTAAATTTTCCCCTTAAAAAACCCATTTTTTTTTTTGTGTGAAAGAGTAACACAAACTTGCATGTTTATAATATTAGTAAGGATATATAATATATAAGCAAGTAAGTGATTTTTGTATATTAAGACATGTCAGATTTTATTTTCTGGTGCAAATTGTTTGGTTTGTTTAAATTGATTAAATTATCCTTTCATTCATTCTATTTAAAATCTTAATGTTTGAATTGATTTTTTAAAATTATTTTTATTAGGTATTTTATGTTTGGTTTGATGCACCTATTGGATATCTATCCATTACAGCTAACTACACAGATAAATGGGAGCAGTGGTGGAAACAACCAGACATCGTTCAGCTTTATCAATTTATGGCGAAAGATAATGTTCCATTCCATTCTATTATGTTTCCAGCATGTCTTATTGGATCTAAGGACAAGTACACTGTTATAAGTCATTTAGCTGCAACTGGTATGTTTTATGTGCAATTGTTATGTATAAGAAAGAAAAAACACCTGTACTAACATTCATCATATTCATTACAGCAGTACAAAGTTGATTTCAAAGATAACGAAATTATGATGCCAATAGTTTACGTAGATGATCACAAGTTCTTGACCAGTGGTTTTCATTCGAGTCATAGAATTGAGTTCTGATTTCAATAAAGATCTGTTGTGTAGTGGGACTGATGCATGTTAACTCTGTCAAGGCTCAAATCCCTCATATTGACATGTTATAAAAGTTATAAGGGGTGAAGTGCTAACTTAGGCTTCTTCCTTGTCACTTAACCTTGGTTCAAAAGTGTGAGGTACATTGTAAATAATCCTTATGTTGCTTCTAAGTCAGGGATATTCAACCTTTTTTTCTTGCAAGGCCACATACACATGACAGGTATTTCACGCAGGCCGAATATGGGGGGATAATGGGGACACTATAAGTCCAAAGTGAAATTGATCAAAATATTAAAACTCATTTTTGGGTTTATTTTAATACAATATTAACCTTTCTATCAAACACACAAAAAAGAAAGTATTTTCTTTTATATGTATTTTTTACTGAATTATGGGGTAGTTTCGATTTCCTTTCATCCATGACCAAGCCTATTGTTTACATTCTACTACAAAAAAAGAAAAGGCAAAATTGGTAGATTTGGTTGCTTGATTGGTAGAATTTCCCACTAAATTTTTAGTACATTATTCTTAAATAATTGAATTTCTTAGAGCAATTGGCCATGACTGTGCACTCATAAAAGGTCAAGGGACTGCAGGTTGAGTATCACTGTTTGAAGTGCATTGTTAATAAATAATCTATCAATACTGTTGTAATTAGCTTCTCTAAAAACAGTATTTTTAGTATGGGCACTGTTTTTTGTTCCTGTAAGAATTATTTTATAAAATTCTTAATTTTTAGTACTGGTAGTTTAAAAAATAGTTCTCGTTATGTTTAATAAATGCCTTCAAATATTGGATGATATAAAATTTCCTGTTCAGTACTTCTTAAAGGTGTATACAGCAATTAATAGGTAATTATTTTCAATTCTTAAAATATAAAGAATAGGATTATTAAATGCACAATTATGAAGAAAAAAATGAGTAGTTACATATTGAAATTTTAGGATTGTGTGTGCCATAAGACTTAAAATCTCAGTTTTTATCTGGGTTAAATTTGGATAAGGCTTATCTTTAAAAGTTAGTCCAACAATTATGAAAAACAAAATAGATGGGCTGCCTGAGTGGTCATGGTTATGAACTCATAGCTGACATTGTTTTTATTAAGTCTGAGTTTAAATCCTGATTCCACTAAAGATTTGTCGTATAGAGGGGTGTAGCATATTAATCTATTGAGGTTCATGTTAGTATGGTTTAGAAATATGGAGAATGGGATATTAGCCCTTGTCAGTCATGGATCAAATTATGAGGTTTGTCACCATTAGCTTTTATATTGCTTCTTATTGCAATGTCTATAAACGATCAGTTAATTGAAAAATAAAATATCAATGTAGCTCAGAAATATTCAGAGGATTTATTTTTAAGGGGGTTCACCCATGCGACGACCTGTTTCTTAAGCATCCTTAGGGAATTTTTTTTGATGACCAGTAAAAAGATAGAACTTTAAGTTTATTTATATGTGTTTTAAGAGTATGTATATAAATATTTAGCCAAAAATATCCAATAGAATGTGAGTTATAGCTCTCTGAACACACCTGCCTTTGAAAAAA
Source organism: Trichonephila inaurata madagascariensis (assembly GCA_019973955.1). NCBI lineage: Eukaryota > Metazoa > Arthropoda > Arachnida > Araneae > Nephilidae > Trichonephila > Trichonephila inaurata. The sequence continues at coordinate 168,218 of BMAV01000889.1, read as the reverse complement.
TGGACGTTCACTTCCTCTACGATTCTGGCTGATTGGCTTATCTGAAATTTAAAAAATTAATAGGCATTTTAATCTTTAAGCTTGAATGCACCAAGTGAAATACACTCAATTGAAAATATCAAAAATTGGATTTTTGGTAGACATTTTTAAAAAATTTCGAATTTCCTGGTTTTTTTCATTATGTTTTTGTTATAAAAAATAGAAATATCTTGAATTTAAGAATTATCATAGTTCATTTAGTGCGTATATATGTGCTGAGTCTATCCTATAAATTTGAAGTCAACCGTTCTTGAGATATGAAGGAGGAAATTTTGAAGTACACAGTTTTGAGAAAAAGCGTGTAAAGTTTCAAGTTCCAATTAAAACAATGAAAATCTTAACTTAGCGCTATGAACAGCTGCTTCCTTATAATGACTTCAAATTTTAAAAAATCTCTTTATCACCTTATTCTAAACATGTAAAAAAAGCAATTTATGAATTTAAAAAAAAAATTTGTTTGATTTTTTGAACCCCCCTTAAATGATACATTTAAATAGCATTTATCAAAATTAGATGAAAGATATCTGTGTGTGTGTGCCAATCTTGATTGATTAAAAACCTGGGAAAAATTTAATGCAATAAATACTTTTGTCTTGTTAAAAAATTTAATTATACCCTATGCTTTAATCAAATGACATCATACTACAAAAATGAATGATGAATGGCATATATTTTTCTCTGGAAGATCAATTTCATTTTTCTTGTATAGAAATTTGCAAAAACATTCTCCAAAATATCTGTTGTATAAATATTTAAATCATAAAATAAGCAAGTAAATAAAAAATAAAATTCATTTAACATTTTAAAAATATGGTGTAGTTCAAAATTTTTAAAGTGAACTCAAAAGAGGGAATAATGAAAGAACTTGACAACATATTCCCTCCCCCCCTTCTTTTTTTGACAGTATCAAAAGAGGATAAAAAGATTAAAGAAAGTGTGAGTATATACATGTTCCATGGTATTTTGGGTGTAGAATATCATGGTGGATATGTATACTCACAGTTATAAAAAGATTAAAATGTAACAAATGTGAACTTAGCCTATGATACAGAATTTAATTTTCAGTTTTTTAATGTATTTATGAAAAAGTTAGACATAATGAAAATGGATTCACTCTCAAATAGATGTCATCAATTCAATAATTTAATTATATAAAAAATTATGCACTGAATATGAGAAATCTTAAATCTTTGCATCAGGAACATGTGGTTATAAAATTAATAATAAATAGTCTTGAAGGAGGAAGAGTTTGTAAATGCCTTTGTAGTGGTGTTTTTGTCACAAATTAGAAAATATATGCTATAATTTTTGGAAGAAATGCCACAACATTTATGTGTTTAAAATTTAAACTCTCATCTGCTGTGTTGCTTGTTTGTATATTTTTAACAGATATTTAGTAAGGTGTCAATGTAAATATCTTGGATTACCTTGTTTCTGCCCCCATACAGAAGACTACCCCCACAGATCAACTTATGAAACTTAATTACATTTGAATCTTATAATTTTCTTTGTTAAATACTTTTAATTCAGGTAGTAAAAAATCAGGTTTTAATTGTTTTATGTGTTATATAGTTTTCTGTTAGTATTTTTGTTTGTAAAATTTAAAATTTTCTCCTGTCATTCAATTTAGTATCTCATTGAGATATTTTTTATAATGTGGTATGTTGAGTATTACTTGTATTAACTTTATCTAGGGTAAATATTAATATATTTATGAACATAAGTATATTTTCTACTTTTATCACCTATTTCTTTTTTTAGTTACGGTTTTTTTCCCCCCTCCCCTAACTGGTATGCCACATATTGATCATTTAATGACTGTAATGTTCTGGCTGATGTTGCATGCAATTTAACTTATGTCACATTCACATATATGTTGTGTTATCTTACAAAAAAAATGAAACTTAAAAAAATTATTTTATTTGTAATAACTGATGTAAAAAATTTAATGATACGCATTCTTAAAAAAAAAGTTAGCTTCGGTTTGTAATTCATTTTTAAGTTAAAAATAAATTAATCCATAATTTTGTAATAAGCTGCAATACAATAACTAAAGCATCAATATTATAAATTACAGTTTAAAAAAACTAAAAAACACCCTTTTATAGTTAATAGAACTAAATTGTAACTTAATCTTTTAGTCGCCAGAGGCAGGATGGAATTTGAAAATGAAAAATCGTTGATCCTGATCAGGACAATGGAACAAATTATTAAATTGTTGTATTGTTATTGGTCCTGGACTAATGAGCAAAATTTCGAATTAATTTGACCTTTTAAATTGGGTGAAAATTGAATTCAAAGATTTGGTTACTTACAAGTGAAATTTATAAAAGGGTGTTAAAAAGAAATTACCTCGCAAATTTTTTTCCTTTCATAGCAGTGTAATCAGCATTATTATGTAATATTCTGCCATCTGTTTTTTCATGTATCTGTTTCATTTCCATCACGTAAAATTTGCAGAGTATATAATTTATTGTTGAGGGAACTATTCATAGGCTTTTTGAGAAGTATGTTCTCTAATCTTTTACAGAAAGGTAACACATTCCAAATATTGTACCCCTTGAATGATGGTGAAAGTAGTACTGTAAAAACAGTATTTGTAATGGTTGTAGAATGTACTTAAATGTTATGTTATTGAATCAAATGTAGATATAAACTTTTTAAAATGTAAATCAATAAGACATTAAAGGTAAAGAAAGATTGATTTTAGAGAAAAGAAAAGAGAAATATCTTTCTAATTTATTTAACCATACATGATTGATTATAGATGTCACACTTATATAACATAAAGCATTCTCATTTTTTTAAAACTAAAATTTTAAATTAATATGTTTGTACTAAGATATTTATTATATTAGAATTATCTTTTAAAAGGGAACAAGTTAGTTTTCATTAGTAGGGTTTTATGTTTACTAATATTTTTAAAACTATCAAAAATCTCTCTTTAAGTATGAATTTATAGAAGTGTAATCAATATTTTTGCAATGCATTAAAGAAAAATGCCATATGAAACCTGCTTAGAATTAAAATAAATAATTCAGAGCTAGTGACGTAAAAAATGACATTCACAAAGTATCTTCAATATGTGATCTTTTTTCTTAATTAGATGCATAATTTAAAATATTTTATTTAATCTTTGCTATTTGAGTTAATGATTTAGTTTCTAAAATTTCATGTAGCACTTTTCTATACTATTAACCAGTACCATTTAAACTTACAAGTTCAAGAGAGGGAGTTGCATGTTTGTGTGTGAAAGATGGTTAAAATAAACTGACATAATTTTAAACAATTTGTCTAATTTTTATTTCATCAGGTTATATTGTTGTAAAACAATTATACACAATATGAAAGTATTAAATTCTTATATTTTGTAATTTGTTTTAGAGTATTTAAATTATGAAGATGTGAAATTTTCTAAAAGCCGAGGCATTGGAGTATTTGGAGATGATGCTAAAGATACTGGACTGCCATCAGATATTTGGAGGTTTTATTTGCTATACTTGAGACCAGAAGCACAGGTGTGTGGTTTTTTAGTATATTATGATTTGTAAAAGATTTTTTTGTATGTGCTAAAATGTTTCCATAATAGGGGTCTTATTGAAATCAATGAAGAAGCTTATGTTCATAAACATATATTGTTATTATGTATTTTTTTAAAGAAAGTTAATACACTTAATAAATATTAGAGGAACACATGTATATGTAAATATTTAATTTTGATTAAAAATTATATTAATATTTCTACAGATAACTAATGTAAAACAAAACATCCATAGTTGTAAGTGTAACAGAAAATAGAAAAAATTTTATTTGAAATTCAAAGATCCAGATGTCAAAAACTGTAATAACTCCTTCGGGATCGACATCCCAAATATGAGCCAACATGAAAGTCCTCCACAGGCTGAATGACTCGCCTATGAGCGAGGCTCCTGGAGCGTTTTGTAAGATTTTTCTAAGATTTGAGATAATGGAGATCTGGCTTTCTACTTGAAATGAGAGAAATATTACTCACATACATGTGGTTTTTGTTTTATAAACATAAGGGGAAGGGAATGTTTTCGAATTGAGTGCTTTACGACTGCTCTTGAAACGAACATGGGGTTTTTATTTATAGTGAAGATGAGATTTATTTTCGCTAAGCATTTGATTTGAGTTTGCAGTTTAGCTTTTAATGGATAATTAGATCTGGTAGAAAAAATTTGTCTTTTTTTTTCCTCCTACTTTTTTACAAGGTCGACTTTTACAAATACTGACAATAAAATGTTTAAAAACTTGTACTTAAAGAGAAAGTGGCTGAAGTAAATAAAGTGTATTAATACGAAATACATAAAGCATATGCCGTTTGTATAATATACAGAAAAATATTGCACAATGCGTTTATATTTCGGTATTTTTATGGATTTAGGCTTAACTACACAAAACCTTTCAGCCTATTAGTGACACTCGCGACAAAAATCTCCAGCCCTGGCAGTACACATATGTTTGCATCCTTCATCCCGAAAGGGTTAAGGAGATACATGCAGAAATCTTGATTTCACTGAAATTTTATTCACTGAATCAATTGTTCTACTTTGGTTTTAAAATGTTACAATGGTGCGAATGTATTACAAAAATGTTACCAGAATCCATAGACTCGCAAATTATTCAAAGATTTGAATCGGAGCAAACAGAGGTGTTGTGCGAACTCTGTTATGTCAAATGGAGCAGTTAATGTTACTATTGTAGATGCTTTTAGCAATAGATCAGAGTGTTTCAAGTCAAAAAATTTAAAATAGGTTTCGGCCTGGGAGTATTTTTGCTTGTGGGTCAATGGTGTATGTTCCATTAATCTCAAGATACTGTATGGTTTGAAGAAAGTGGTTTGCTAAACTTCGAGATTAGATGCAATGTGATTTGAGTCAGGTGCTGTTTACTTATGAATCCTAATTTAGTCTAGAAAGTGATACTTGATGTGTTCTGGTATAGAGGAAATGATCACGATCGGGAAGTCATGGCTGGCATTGTTGAGTCATAGGCTTGAGTCCTTGTGTCACTGAAGACCTACAAAGTAGAGCATCTGATGTATGTCTAATTTCTTGGAGCTCATAATCCTTGCATTGTTATGATTAGGAAGTTCTGAGAGGGAAGTGCCAGGTCAGGTGATGTACTTGGTGGAAGCTCAAACCATCAATTTTCGAGGTCTGTTTTTAATCGCCCTTGTATAATTTCAAAATTGCAGTATAAATCATATAAAATCTGGTATGAAGGTAAAACGATATTCAAAATAACTCCATATTTATTCACAAAAGATCACATTTCAGACAAAATGAATTGATGGTATAAGGGTTGGAATATGCGTGAGCCAACAAATTATTCAAAATGGCAATTTGATGGCTTGGAGGTATGTAGAAGAAGTACGGAAATCTCATGTCTTACCTTATGCTGCAGCCATTAGCAATTCCTTTATTTTAATGCATGATGAATGTTGCAGCTCTACTTGTGGAGAATGTACTTGAAGCTGAAACAGTGCATCACATACAATGGCATACATGTTTCCTAACCTAAATCAGGTCAAGCATGTATAGGACTCACTTATATGATGCACTGCAGCAAGATCAATGCTTCCATTTAATATCTGATACTTAGAGAGGCCTTTCATGAAGAATGTAACGGTATTCCTCAAAGGTTTATTGATAGCTTCATCACAAAAATGGAAAACTGGTGTTCAGTTTCTCTTAGCTGTCCAAGGGGATCACACTCCATATTAAACATTCTATACCTTTCCAAACTTTTTTTTTTTGTTGTTTACATGAAAAGAATTGTTACACTGTAGCTTCTTTTTATGTTCTTCTTACGATTAATAGTAGTGGACCATTGTTCATGATAAAGGATTGATTATAAACTACAAACTGATACAAAAACAATATGGTTGCGCTTGTGCATCCTCTTAGGGGGAGGGGGATATTGGCTGAGCTAGAGTTACAACATGCCGCCCACTTTGAAATAATTTTTCAATGTCCATGAACAATTAAATATTCACAAAAAACTGGTATTTATACATGTTAAAATAAGCTGCAAATCATGTAAACACATAAATTGAAATTCAAATTGGTTGTATATACAATTTGGATGTCTTTCTTTCAAATGCACCACTGATATTTTGACAGTTATAACTCTAATATTATCATCAAGACCAGGTTGTAATTTAATAATTTACCTATTTTCTCTATTCGTAAGAGGCATGTTGTCATCTTTTATGAGACACAAATTACTTGTAAATTTTTTTATTTGATAAAAGCCATTTTGGCCTTTGTTGCAATTGACAATTTGTGCCAACATTTCCAAAACTGTTGACTAATTTGTGGGATTTCGTGCCTTCTAATAAGAAATATTTGAATTAATGTAATTAGGTTCAGGAATATTTGTTAATCTTACAATAGTGAAATAACTGGGCATTAAAGCTAATTGGTTATTTGGTTCATTAGGTAAGATTATTAAGGATCTGGAATCAAGGCAAGCCTCTATTTGAGTTAGAAATATTTTGAATTCCTCATATATTAATTTAATTTCATCAACAATGCATTTTAGGTGGTGTATTGGTGATTTTATATCAACTTCTCAGAGACCATTCATATGTGCTGTACCTGACTCATTTAGATGCCATTTAATACTGTTATCAAGGGAAAATTCATTAAGATATAGAAGGTAATTTTTGGATTGTCAGCTGAGTGTTGTATTTGGTTAGGTATGCCAAGTTTGTGTGTTTGACCCCCGCCCTATCCATGGATTTTCATGATTCAGAAAATCAACAATGTCCACATTGTATCATTATGTGGTATGTTAAAGATCCCTAAAGTGCCAGTTTGGCTTGGGTGCTCTTGGCAAAATTAAATTCCGAGAACAATTTCGCATCATCAGAGCCAAGCTGCCTCCCTCTGGGGAGGAAATTGGGCATCAAAATTACATTACGGCAATTGGTATCACCCTAAATGGTGTCACACTAAAAAGTGATATCAGCTCTGGGGAAATGTACTAGGTCTACAATGGTAAAATACCAACTTTCAGCCCCATTTGAAAATTTAAAAAAATATGTTTGGATTTTGCAAGCATTTCAGTTCCATGAATTTGAGTTTAGCACATACAAAACTGAAACCACAATCACTGTTTATACTACTGTATTTTTCTCTTTAGGAAATGAACCTCATCTGTTGAAAAATCAGTTACCAATTCTAAATGAATAGCTCTAATGTTAAAACAAACAAAAAGAGTTATGTTTTCTTTGAATGATTTAAAATTTTGAGCTTTGAAGACTTTAATGTCTGTGGTAGCTTAGTGGTCAAGATCTCAGAATTGTGACCGGAGTGTTGTGGATTCGAGTCCAGTGCTGCTGAAGACTTGCAGTGTAGAGGGGCTGATGCATGTAAAATCTGTTGAGACTCAAACAACCTCCTGTTGGAGGGGTGTGTAAGTTAGGAGAGGGGGTGCCAGCTCAGGTATCGTCCCTGTCAACCATGGTTCAAAATTATGAGCTCCGTCACTAAAAGCCCTCATGTTGCTGAACAGGGTGACATTAATATTCATTCATTTGATGATTTCAATTGGAAAAGGACCTACAAGATCTATTACATTGCACATAAATGCAGGTACAGAATAAATAAAAGAAGATGGCAAGTTGCTCATTGCTTGATTAGTGACAGAGGCTTTAATTTTGTAATATTTTACTCAGTTTCTGATTAAATGTCTAATATCTTTTGCATTTATTATCCAGTGTTGTACTTGAAAACAAGATTGCACAAGTTGAGTGTCAGCAATCTAGACAATGTTGTAACAATGAGATTAGTTAGAATATGCCTTTCTGGCAGTTAAATGTTGCTTTATGCGAGATTTAAATGTCAAATGACTACTCACTCCCGAGAATATCTTAATTATCTAAAAATGGATTTATAGATAAGATTTTTGGATTGTAGGATAATGGTTGATTTTCTTAAAGCATATATCTCATTATTAAACTCAATAAGTTCTACTAATTTAATTAATATATGCATAATGTTAGTTAATTCACTAGTTTAAAAACAACAGTTGTCTTATTTTAGTATATTCCAAAAACAATGTTCTTTAATTCACCATCTTTAGTTTTCATTGAATATTTATTTCTAGCAATTATTTTTACTAAGTTGCATATTATTGTAGCTTACTTTTTAGCTTATGCTGTAAAATTCCTTTTCTAGAATTTAACATAACTTTTAATGATGTAGTTATTTAAATAGAAGTTTTGTTTTATTTGAATGTAGTTATTGTATAATAATAATAATTGTTTTATAACATAGTTTTTAAAGTTATAATATCAATATCTAAATTGTATAAGCTGAATAATAATCTTTAATTTAATAACAGTTAATTGTTCTCTTTTTAGGACACCTTTTTTAATTGGAATGATTTGATGTTGAAAATTAATTCAGAACTTCTTAATAACCTTGGAAACTTTATCAACAGGTATGAAAATATTTATTTCATATTCATAATTTTAATATGCTGCAAACCTCTTTGAAAAAGAAAATGTTTTCGGCTTAGAAGTTTGCATTAAAAAAGATCAGTGTACAGTTAATACTTTTCTGAAATTGAAAGTACACGAATTTATAATATTAAAACTCCTTTTTTTTTGAAATCTGGCACTGATTAGAAAATTATTCCATTTGTTTTTGTTTTATTAGTATATATATATACTGAGTGGCCAAATTATTATGACCACTCAACACTTTTACAGAAATCAGCTATAACTTCTGGTATTTGCCTCTAGAGGGTGATATAGCTATTAATGGGGAATGCATGAATAGTGAATCATCAGTTGCACTATGTTGCTTGTGAAAAAATAGGGAAACAACGTAATGTAGCTGTGTTTGAACGCGAGGTGATTGTTGGTGCTCGAAGCCTGTATCAGCAAAACTGTTGCACTTGTGAAGTGTTCAAGAGCAGAAGTTATTAATGTTTACAAAGAGTAGACTTCTAAGCTGAAACCTAGGTCTCAACATCAGGCTAGTGGTCATCACAGTCAACTGAAAGTTTGCTCTGAAAGGAGAATTATGAAAGTTGTCCTGTCCAACAGAAGAGCAACTGTTCATCAAATTGCAGGAAATCTTAATCAAGGAGCAATTGCCAATGTCTCTGAATGAACTGTATGCCACACATTACACTATATTGGCCATGGTGGACAAGGGCCACCTCAGAAGCCTCTGCTGTTGGCCTTGAACAAGAACAGATGTCTCCAGTTCACAAAGGAGCACAAGGAGTGGACTGTAGATGACTGGAAAAGGGCCATGTGGTCCAAAAAATCACATTTTCAGTTGCACCATGTACATGGCAGTGTGTCAATATGGAGAAAACAGAATGAAAGTATGAACTCCATTTGCATGTGTTCTTTATTTCATATGAAAGAACATCTGAATCTCCAAGAGTATTAAAGTGCTATTGCAGATCAAATGCATCCTTTTATATTAAGGAAGTAGCCTGCCAGACATGGATACTTTCAGTAGGATAAGACTCCCTATTATGCAGCTGGCATTGCCCACAGATGGTTCAAAGAGCATGGCAGAAACTTTACCTTGTTTAGTTGGCCTGCACAATCATCATATCTTAATCTAGTTGAGAATTTGGGAAATGAGACGTTGCTGTTGCTTCATGAAGGGAAGGAAGGAAAGTTGCCAGAGCTAGAGACAGGTTGGACTTCTAGATGTACGCCTGTCGTTGGCCATAACCTTGAGCACTATACCGGTGACAGTACGATTTAACTCAGTTCCACCCCAATTTAGAGGGAGAACACCCTGGGAGGGTTAGAGGCCTCTCTATACATTTACAAACATCCATATCATCTCTGGGATTTGAACCCAGGCTCTATGGCATTGCTAACCCCTACACTGGATGGGCGACGCAAAATGAGATCAAATAGGGAACCTAGAAACTAGATCTAGTACCATCCAATCTGAATACATTGGAATGTACAGTTCAGCGAATATGGTTCAAATTTCTCATACCACTTATCAACAACTCATAGAGTTCATGCAAAGAAGAGAGCAGGTAAAAAGTGATCCAATATTGTATAGAAGGAGCGGTCATAATAATTTGGCTACTCAGTTTATATAATACAATTATGTATATGTATATATGAAAGTATTATGCTGTATCCACTTAATTCTGATATGTTTGGGTCATATATGCTTGTGAACACACATTCAGTTATGTAATTTGGCCAGGTGTATTATTGAAACAAATATAATTGAACTAAATACACAAGATTTTTTGAATTTATATTTTTTTCAGTTTAAACTTCATGTTGTCTGGTTGAATAAAATTTGCTTTAAAAATTTCTTTTGTTAGTAGCATTTTGATATGTCTACCAGTCCTCATTTGTCTGTTGAGTTAATTATAACAAAATGTGTTTTGATGTTGATGTATTGTGTTATATTTGATACAAACTGAATCAGGATTTAACAAAAGTTTAGCACGTAAAAAAATTATACTTGTAAAATTTTCTCAACGAAGTCCAGTTGTATTGCAGTGGGTATATTGTTATTTAAGATGGAACAGTTTATTTTAAATTTATTCTCCACTAATTATTGTTATGATTTTTGATAAAATGTATTTATTATTATTGTTTTATTAGAAAAATAATTGTGAAAGCTAATGTGAATGTTTTTTTTCTTCCAAATCTTTGTAGGGGATTAACATTTATAAGCAATAATTTTGAGGGATGCATTCCTGAAATGTTGCTTGAAGATGGAGATAAAAAACTAATTGCTGAAGTTGATTATGAATTGAAAAATTATATTCAGTGCATGGAAAAGACAAGGTATATAAAAGTATTTTTTTCTTTACCTTGAGAATTTAACTTAATGAAAGATATATGTGAATTTTAACTTAAGTTATCTGAAAATATAACTCTTAATTATTATTGCAGAGTTTTTTATTAAAAGTATTGAGAATTCAAAAATAGTTTATATAATTGTGATTTTTTATATTATTTTAGGCTTCGTGATGCCATTAAATATATGTTGAATATAAGTCGCATAGGAAATCAATACATTCAGTCAAATAAACCATGGAAATTGGTTAAAGCTTCAGCATCAGAAAAGTAAGTAAATGTTTTTATGTAAGAATATTTAAAAAAAGCATTGTTAAATACTGTGAAGCAGGAATGTTGGGTTTTGTTTCTATATATGAAAATATATTCAATTATTTGTAATAAATCTTATAAACTTTAAATGCTTAAAAAATCACAAAAATTTCTCTTTCCTTAATTTATTGAGGATGATAAGTCCTCTGATAAAACTTGTTTCTTATAAAGTTACATTTGATTTGTTTTTTCTCAAATAATAAATGCTTATAATAAATATTTTATCTCTAAGAATATATGCATACAGAGTTATGTTATTTTTTTGTACAATGAGGCATTTTAATATATTTTCTCCATTAGGTAAATAATAGTGAATGTATGATTTAAGTTTAAGTACAATTTATCTATTAAACATTTATCTGATTTTTGATACATTAATTTTAATAAGATATCAAAATACCTTGTTAAATATTGAATTGTGCCATTGCAAAAAATATAAATATTTTATCGAAAATGTAACCTAACCTTGTTCTGGTTTTAAAGTTTTTTTATAACATAAGAATTTGTTTAATCTTTTAAATGTTGCTGTGTGCAAATTTAACAAAGTAAATATTTTGTTAGATTGCGAGCTGGAACTGTTCTTGGTTTAAGTGCAAATATTTGCTGCCTTCTGTGCACCTTGATGGAGCCTTACATGCCAGATACTTGTAATAGTTTGAAAATTCAACTTAATACTCAGCCTATTCATCATGTTTTGGTGGATAATTTTGTTTGCTTGTTGCCTCCTGGTCACAAAATTGGAAAGGTATTGACTTTTTTTCATTGCATATTACAAATCTTTAATACAAAAACTTAATTTTTTATCGTTTTAAGTCAAGAAATTTTATTGAGACACTTTAAATGTACGGATAGTGTTTCTCTGATAGAGAGTATTCCAAATCCAAACATTTCTTATTTTAATTCAAAACCTACCCAATTTAAAGTTAAATGAAAATTATCAGTTTTAAATATGTTTAAGCATTTTGGAATACTAGATTCACTCAAAATATTGATTAATAATATTTTAATTTTTAAAAAGAAATTAGTTTTCAAACTTCTAAAAAAAAACTTTGTAAAAAATGTAATTTATATTTCTTTTTATTCAGTATGTCATCAATGTAGCGTTTACACTTAACCTATTTTTAGTTAATTATGCTTTACCACTACTCTTCTGTAGAGTTATTAAGAAATAATATAATAAACCTCCTTATTGGATGTAATCCTTTAAATAAGTATAAATTTTACAGTTAAAAAAAATTTTTTTTTGACTGTTAGCCTAGTGATCAAGGTCACAGATTCGTGGCTGCTGTGTTACGAGTTCAAGCCTAGTGCCACTGAAGACGCATTGTGTAGACGGGCTCTTTGCACATTAAATCTGTTAAGGCTCAAATGTACTCCCTTTGGTGTGGTGTAGAAGTTAGGAAAGGGGGGTGAGTTCAGGTGGGAGGCTGCAGTAGCCCAGTGGTCAAGGTATTGGTTCATGGCAGGTATGTCACGAGTTCGTGCCCAGTACCATAAAGACCCGCCGTGTAGGGGAGCGATGCACGTTAAATCTGTCGAGAGCATGAAGTCCTCCTGTTGGTGGGTGTAGTAGTTAGGAGAGGGGGGTGCCAGCTCAGGTGTCTTCCTTTTGACTTGACCATGGCTCAAAATTATAAGGTCGGTTGCCAAAAGCCCTTGTGTAACTGAACAGTGCGACGTTAATATTAACTCACTCAAAGCCAGCTCAGGTGTCATCCTCGACACTTGACTGGTGTTCAGAATTATGAGGTCCTATGCCAATTGCCCTCATGCAGCTTTGTAGTACGATGTTCTCTTCCTTTTTATTTCTTATATTATATTTATTGACATCAAATTCATTAGTTAAATATTTTCATATTATGACTGTGATTAAATATTATACAATGATAAATATTTCTTTTCTGATGTTACTTTTATTTTATACATTCTGTTTTGACAGCTCTTAGTGGATGATATTGTTCTTATGAAAATAGAAAGTATAACTTCCCTGTTTCATTGTGGCATTGCTATTTCTAAAATAGATTGAGATGAAGGAATTTAATTAAAGTCCAATATAGTATTTTAAGGAATAGTTAAATAATTACAGATTATTGGTTAACTTGTTTTATGTCAGATTTATGAATTTAAAATTTTTAATGCTAGATGTGTGGATATTTTTAAAATCTCAATTTCATTATATATATATATTGATGAGCTTTATATTTTTAATTAACAACTTTTAATAAAACCTTAAAATTAGATTTATAAGTTAATATAAACAGATTTCAATTGTTATATTAAATTACAGGAAGAAACATCAAAATTAATAAACATAAAAAAGCTTGTGTGTGATGTTTTTCAAATGGAACAAATAATTTGTAATTTGCTGGAATTTTTTTCGAACAATTTTTTTATCTGAATGAGTATTGGGTTATATAAAACCATAAAAGGTTAAATTATTTTAGAACTGAAAATTCATATGCATAAAAAATAAGTAAAGAGTTTTTCTCTCTCATCCTGAAACATTTCAGTTTGAACTTTTTTTGAACTAAAGTGAAACATGCTGCATGAAATAAGATTAAAAGAAAATTACATTTTCCCTTTTTTTTGTCATAAAAAATATGTTGAATTTCAAACAAGAAAAATGGTAAAATATATTTCATAGTATTTTTTAAGAATTTACAGTATTCTTTAAAAATATGAGTTTTATGCATTATTAAAAATTATTCATGTACTTTTCTCAACAAGTAATTTTTATTTGCTTATTTGCAGCCTGGTCCGTTATTTAAAAAGATTGAACAAGAAGTTATAAATGAATTAAAGGCAAAATATGCTGGGAGACAAACTCCTGATAAGGTCTGTGTTGAATATTTTACAAAATAGTTTATTTTGAGTAAATTTTGAACATTTCACAAAAAAATTTAATTTAGATTTTTTTTTTTGTTTAATTTTAATTTACATATTAAACACTGTTGAGTGGTTTGAAATAAAGGTACAGTAATAATTTTAGAAAATAGTGTTAAGATTTTCAGAGCACTGTTTTTATGGAAAAACTTTGATATGAAGCCGGCTGGGTGGCGTAGTTGGTTTGATGCTGGCCTTGTTTGCCCAAGTTTAAAAAATTAAATATAAAAAATGAGATAATATCAAAACTTAGGTTTTGATATTCTAGTAATAATCCATGACTTTGAAGTTTATGCAATGGTTTTTAGTCATTTTTCCTTTTTGTTCTTGAATATTAAATAATGACAGAGAAAGATGTCAAAGAGTGAGGGTGTGATTCTCTTTAAGGCGATCTTTGGACAATCTAATAACAATCTGAAATAGTGCTCATGTTAAGAGAAACATAATGAAATATCTAATTTAAAAAATATTAAATGTGTTGATCATCTAAACTTGGAAAATGGATGAAATGATATGCATTTAAATGCAAAGTACAAGTAGATATTAATTTATGAAATGATTCAAATGTATATAAAACTCCTTTTTTAAATATATTTTTGTTCTTTTAAAATTTATCTTTTATTTGATATTTTTCTTGCTATATGAAGTAAAAAGTATTGATGTTTTACTTCTAAGGTGAATATTGTCTTGGAACTGACAAATGTAAAAATATATATGATGCAGTAGTCCTACTTTTGTCACAGTTTTTTTTCACTGATATTTCTTGCCTTAATTTGAAATTAAAATAATTTTGTATTTCCTGTTATTTCTCTTTCATTAGTGTTATTTTTTTGCATATCTAAATAGATTTATGATTGATTCAGAGAGTGAATTTAATATCTCTTAGTCGGAAGATGATAGTTTTGATTTATCAAGCGATAATATTTATCCAGAGTGTCATTAATCTGAAGGCTGTGATTTGAGCTAGATAAGAATATGGGTAAAAGAAAATGCAGTGTATCTCTTGCTCTTCCTAGTTTCAGTTTTAAAGAAAACCTTAGAATATTGGTTGGTGAATTTTAATAACAATTTTAAGTATTTTGAATATTTTTCCGGTGATTCTGTGTTGCAGCTGATTGTGGATGAAACTAATACATTGTGAACATTGATTTCATACCCTAAAATCTAAAATTATTCAAAACAGCAGAAATGGTATTCAACTAATAAAAAAAAGAGGTCAGAGTTGTATTTGATCAGGCAGGATATTATTTTTAAAAAAAGCAGTTGGACAGTAATATTGGTTAAATAATGAAAAATTATTTATCTGTTTTTCAGTAAACTGATGTCATGCAGCAGAATGTAATTTTCAGCAATTTACAAAATACTTTTTTTTTGTTGGAAATTCAAAGAACAAAAGTCCAACCAATGGGTTAAAAACTTAGTGGATTTTAAATATATGTTTTTCTCTTTTCAAAGAAAATTACCTAATAAAAGTAGATAATGCATTGTCAAGGTTTTCAAAATGTTGTTAACCTTCTAACTAGAAGCCCTCCCCATTCTTGCCAAAAAATATATAGATGTTAACAATCAGAAGTCATTTTCCTGTGTTTTTTTCCCACAAACCTATCTATCAGTTCTGTTTTTAGAGATGTGTTTATCAAATCCTATTTTTTGTTATTAAAATTTAGATTATTGGACAAACCTCAGTTTAGTTATTTTCTTAATCACTAATAAGTATTTACAGTGTAAAAAGTAGAGCTCAGTAATTTTCTGAGTAATAATCTAAAATATATATTTTAAACAATTTTGTGCAATAGTTTTTTCATTTCCAAGTTTTATGTTCAAAAAACAGTGGAAATCGTAAATGCTTTGATGTATGTAACAGAAATTTAACCATAGTATTTAAATTTTCATGATGTAGGAATCAAGTTCAGCTAGTGTGAAAATATGTGCAGCAAACTGTCTTCCAAAAGAATTAAGTCCTGAAGAAATGGCTAATTTAGAACGTTTGGTCGCTGAACAGGTAATTAAAAAAATCAGGTTATTTGGTTTATTTTTACAAATGAATTAATGTATGTGAATAATATTTTGTGTTGTATTCAATGACTAATGGTTACTTGCAGGGTTCTAAAGTGCGGGACTTAAAGAGTAATAAAGCCAGTAAAGCTGAAATAGACAAAGAAGCTGCTGTTCACCTAGAATTGAGGAAAAGACTTGTATTAGCAAAAGGTGAAAACCCTGATCAAATTCAAGGAAAGTCTAAAAATAAAAAGAGATGATAAATAGTGCTTCTTTTAAATTATAATTTATTTATTGTGATCTGTTTTTAAAATAAACATATTTTCACTTGGGGATTGTATGTTTACTGAATGGTTAAATTATTATATTTTTTTCCAAGAAATCTTGGATTTATTCTAGGCTCTTAAAATTTTTGTGTAGGGTATTTATTTGACATGTTTTGCAAATGCCTTTTACATAGAAAAATAAATACTTACATAGTGATATTTGTATCAGATTATAAAGTCCTACATTTTTCAAATAATTGTGATAGAATTGTAAAATGAAAAAGATTTTATTTTATTAAATGTCTTAGAAGTCAAAATTATTTTTAAGGAGAAAATACTTCAATAAAAATGCTTGGACTCATTTGAAACTGTTTCTGACTTAAAATATTCAAATCTTTTGATAATGTTTCAAGTGATGATACATATATTTTAAACTATTATTTCGTGGAGATCAGGTAAATACATGGAACTCTTTAAATTAAATTATATGCTTTTCAAAAAATAAAATTTCTATAATTCAGGATGAAAGTGATATTTCCAGGTCTCAACCAACTGAGGCCTTTTATTTCCAATATGATATATTATTGTTGTATAAATAAAAAATATAGATTATGAAAGATTGTTAAAAAAAATAGTAACTTTTTAATGGGATATTCTAAATTGTAGACTTATAAAAATAAGTTTGACTTAAAAATGATGAGTTAATCTCAACAAGACACTCTCCATTAGAACAAACATTCATGAAACAAACTATGAGCAGATATTGATGGTCAAGGATAGAGGTGTGTCAGTGAAAGAAGATATTGCAGAGCCATTTATAAGCATGCACATTTGTGGGGGGGCACCCCTCACTCTCCAGTAATGGTTGGGAGCAAAACTGTTATGCTCAAATCAGTATTTTTATATTTAAATAAAGTTTTGCACTCACTTACATTTTCCCTTCTTTTAAAACCAACAGTTACTGAAGAGGTTTTATTTTATGAGAGACGATGAAAGACCACACTCGGCGACGGCAATTGGAGTACATTCACCATGCAGTCCTGATCTTGCACCTATTGACTTTCATCTGTTTCCAGCTTTGAAGAAGAATTTTGCCTGAAAGCACTTTGGAAGCAATGCTAAGTCAAACTAGCCGTTAAACTCTTCTTCTGTATGTAAAGCCCTGAATTTTTCCTGAAGGACTTTTTGAAGCTTCTCAAGCAGTATGACAAATGTCTTAATGTACGAGGGTGAATCGGAAAATAAGTTTCCCCAGTCGACTGTGGTCAGAGTTGTGCATGAAAGTCAAAAAATAGAATGAGACATTAAAGAAAAGACATAACTTTATTTTTCCACATAAGTACCAAGTACATGGAGACATTTGCCATACCACTTGAGAAGCTTCAAATGCAAAGCCCTGAATTTTTCCCGGAGGGCTTTTTGAAACTTATCAAGCAGTATGACAAATGTCTCATTGTACTTGGTACTTATGTGGAAAAATAAAGTTATGTCTTTTCTTTAATGTCTCATTCTGTTTTTTGACTTTCATACACAACTTCGACCACAGTTGACAGGGGAAACTTATTTTCCAACTCACCCTCGTATTTGGTACTTATGTGGAAAAATAAAGTTATGTCGTATCTTTAATGTCTCATTCTATTTTTTGACTTTCTTACACAACTCTGGTAACAGTTGACAGGGGAAATTTATTTTCTGATGCACCCTCGTATTTTGAGGCACTTGTTTCACAGCTGTTCACTTGGTGCTGAGAAATTAAGTTGGATTTCATAAGTCAAGTGATTAAGTTAAATCAATGATGTTAATTGCTTTCTTTAATGGACATAAATTTATTACTAATACCAGATCAAACTGACAAAGTGTACTTGAGAAACAATTTTGAATTGGTTGTGAAATTAATCTACTGATTTGTCCCCTTCTACCTTTTTGTTTCTTCCTAAGTTTTTTCCTGAAAAGATAGCGATTTCAAGATGCACTAGACCAGAGGTTCCTAAACTTTTTTGTCTCATAGACCCCTTGCCATGTTTTTCGGTTTAGGGTAGACCCCCTGTTTACCTAAGATTGGATTTTTTTTCATACGAAGTTAAATGTCTTTTTGACAGCTAGTATAGATCTACTTACTTTAAGTGATTAAAATTTCTAACTGAAGTGAAGTATGATGTTTAAAACTCAAGAAAAACATGTTAATTTAATTAATACATAAAATAACTAAGCAACAAACAAATGCTTTTAAACGGTGGAATGTCTGGTGCTTCAACAACAATTTTTCAACATTTGGAATATCAATTCTGTCAAGTTGAATGCTAAATCTCCTTGTATAGTAGTGTCCAGACCTTATCCCCCTTCTTTTTTTGGAGTTTGGCAACTACGCTGAAACTCCTTCTCACTTGGAAAAGTAATTAAAAAATTTTCTCGCGATATTCCATGATAAATAACAGGTATGTCTTTTTAAAGCCAAAATTGCCCTTGTAACTGCAAATTAACCTTTTTAAAATTAGTAAATAAATCTATCAAATAGATAAAATCTGGTTTCCACTTGACTAAATATTCTTTTAAGACTAAATATTCTTTTAAAATTAAAATCATGATTTGGTTTAATGAGAACCACCATCATGGACCCCCAAATTATTTTTTCTCTGACATGGACCCCTTGGAGGTAGTCATAGACCCCTGAGGGTCCATATAGACCACTTTTGGAATCACTGCACTAGACCCACAGAAAAAAAACTAACTGCTGTTTTTCAATGCATTTATCTTGGAAAGGATTATAACCAATGTTTTAAGAACTTGTACAGCTGCTGGAGGTGGTTATTTTGAAGACTTATCACCTTATATTTAATTTAGTGGTTTTGTTGTACTAGCTCCAGTACAGGAATCTAATTAATACACACAAATTGTATCTTCTAAATATTTGAGTTTTTTCCAATATTGTCATACAGCTGACAAAAAAAGTCTGTTAAATATTAGTAAATTAAATATTTTTGAAAAGCATAACACACATAGTCTAATTGTTAAAAGTATTTTACTTTTAAAAATATGAAAGAGCTGAAAAACAACTTAAAACTTTGCATTATAAAAGACTTTCTTTCAACTTTCTCTCTTAATTTTTAAAGAGTATATTCAAAAAGTCGTTATTCTTTTATAATAGTTAGTGTAAAATTTCAACAAAAGTATGATTTAAAAATTTTTCCTTTGAGATTTAGATTTTAGTAACTCTTAGGTAGAAAAATATTGAATTTTTTCTCAGTCTGTTATACACATAAAACAGCAGATTGAAGTAAGGTTTGGAAAAAATTTTAAATCCATAATTTTTATAATTCGGAAATTTTTTTAAATAATAAATTGTACTGATGACAAACAGAAATTCCTAATAAGATATTTATTTCAAACTTGATTTTTTCATACATTACCATTCCAATGAAGCATGTATCATAATTTTTTGTTTAAATTGTTTACCCTATTAATACAAAATTTAAAATTTCTATTCCAGTTTACACTTGCAACTATTGTGATTTTTCAAACATTAGTAGCTTTTGGACCATATATATAATTGTTTAATACAAAAATACTGGATTTAATATAAGCTGAAATCCTGGAAATTAAGAATTTATTATGTCAAACAAAAAATTTATATTGTAATATTTTAAAATGGAATTTTTCAGTTTATATAAAACTTTGACTTTAATAAATATGTTTTTCATCAAAAAATGTTTATGTTCTAAGAATCATAAGGTTTCAAATATCTGTGGGTGTTTGAAAGAAGGAAAGTTTTAAACAAAAGTTTAATATGTTAAGTGAGATTTAACAATGATCAAACAAAAGATATTTTAATAATGAATTTAATCTAACTATAAACTTTGTTCACAAAAATATATAATAGATATAATTAACTACAAAAATATACACCAGTTTGGTAAGCCTGAATAGAAAGCTTAAATTAAATGATTGTCATTAGATATTAAGAAACATACCACACTTTTTCAATTGTTATATAAATATCTGTAAAATATGTAAAGTTATTTTTGGATCAACACATGCACATTCCTATTAATTTATTATACTTAACACAAAAGAACAAAGCATTAAAATACTTTTATATTTATTAAAAAAATTTTAAAATATTATAGAAATCGCACACTAACGGTTTTTGTTTCTGGACCATTTATATTTACACATTAAATTTTATTTAAGTAATATATAAAAATCATATATTCCAATGTTATAAATTTAAACTAGTTTTAAAAATATTTTTCAATTCTCTAGGCATTCTATGACAATTTACACAAAAGCCTTGATCATATTTAACAATAAAAATAGATAATACAAACATTTTCCACAATTAAATTACATTTGAAACAAACCATTTCATTAATTCCCTTTCTTTGGTCCATTCATCTGAGCTGTACACAATATTAATTTTTTGAACATTCTGTACAATGTGGCCATCATGAGTGATGCACTCTACAAACATTATAGCACACTTCAGTGCTACTTTCGTAGGCTTCCATCACCTATTAAAAAACTTACTATACAAGATAATATAGTTAACTTAAGATATTATACATCTAAGTGCAAATACATAAATTGCAAGAGTAATTTTCTTAAAATGTGCAAATTGTTTATAATTGCATTTTTTTCAATTTCTATTACAAAAATGTGATATACACAAATCCAAAAAAAATCTTTAATAAGTAAAGCTTTTAATTGTTAATACAAATGAATTAAAATTATCAAATAAAGACTACAATTTAAGTTGATTATAGTAAATTTTATAAAGATAACACATTCAATATAATAAAAACGTTTTTGAGAGACGTATTATATGTATAAATAAAAATTACATGATTTTCTCCTCCCCCCCCCTTCCAAGTAATCAAATCTAAGTAAAAATATTTATAATGAAATGAAAAACAGCTTTTAAGATCTAGGCAATTGTAATAAAGTGAAATATAATTTCACAATTTATTACATAATGACCGAGACATACTTCAAAATGTCATTAATTACATAGTTAAACTGAAACTATATCAAGACTGATGCATTTTTCTTATTTGCTCAAGTAAGAAATTCTGTACAAGGAAAATAATAAATGTTTTCAATAATTAAATATTTCCAATAGTGATCTGAAAACTTTGTATTTAAATTCCACAATCTATTCTATTAAAGTGGAAAATTTTCTTTCACACACAAAATTTCTTTGTTTTTTATCCATGTGTAAAGAAAAAATATAAATTTTTATCTGTATATTATCAATTATTGAATCAATTTCAGATGTCTTTTACAAGTTTACTTTTAAAATTGATCCTTCACATACACATCTATATTTTATGTATTTATCACTACATTCATGAATCGTATGCTTTACAGAAATAGAAAAAGTTTAGAAGGATTAAAACTTAATACTTTCTCCCATTTTTGCTTGATATGTTTCATAGGGATGCAACAGTTTCATTTATCTGCACATAAACACACACAGCTACCACCAGATCAATTATATGGGGCCACAACTCATGTAATATTTTGATACTTTTAAATAAGTTTTATTAAAACAATCATTTTCAATATTTTCCAGAAAGGGCCCCCAAAGAATTTTGATACAGAGCCCACTCAGAACTAAATATGCCAGTGATAAACAGCTATTTATAAGTTCTGTTAGTTTAATGGATTCCTTTCCCACAAAATACTTAATAAATACACAATTTTTAACTTAAAACATGGGAAATTATTCAGGAATACTGTAAAAAAAATCACATGTGATATATTATACCACTTGCAATATATTGTTATATTTAAAGAAATCAGTTGATTTATCATTACTCTTATTTAAAGAAAGTAAATCAATTTTTTTCCTATCAAAGGCAATAAATTGACATTTCAAATTGCTATATGTGATTATTTTTTCACCACCGCCCTTCCAAATTTTGTGTTTTTTTATTACACACAATGATATAATAACTACTAAAAAAGATAATTTTTTAAAAATAAAAATTACACCATAAATTTTTGGTGGATATGGCTTTAAGTAAATTAGATAAATTTTTAAAAGATATTTTTAAAAAATTTATTTGAAAACAATATTTTTTGCTTCATTTAACTTATATACTTACCTGAATTCTAGTTAGCAAAATTAAAATTGTTGAACATGATTCTTGACATCTAATATTATAAACATTACAGTGGCATAAACAATTTCAAAAGAATATTTTATGCATTTTAATATGAATTTCAAGCTACTGAATAAATGTCAATGGCTTTATTATAATAAAACTTTTCAGTGTTCTGCATAAATTTGTGTGTTATATTTTTCAAAAGAGACAATGTTCCTGGATATGCAAGTATTCTCATCATAATGTATGTAATTAATAGGAAACAAGTTATTTCGCAGTTACATTCAGCTTGCATCCACTATGTTTTCATAGGAAAAGGTATATTTAGTGGTTAGCCCAGAAAGTTTTATATTGATTAACAACAAAGACAGAACCATGCAGATATAATTAAAATCTAATAACATACATAGCTATGATTCTAAGCAAATTTAGGAAATTCTAAAAAATTTTTACATGAACAAATTTAAAGAGTTATTTCAGTTGAGTATATTCTAATGCTAAATTAAAATGCAACAATTGCATAAGATATAACTTTAAATAGATATTTAAAAAAATATTGAAACAATTTCAACAAAGCAATAATATTTTTAGGAAAGATTCATCCATTCAATTGTAATTAAAAAATTTCTTTTAGAAGAAGCAAACTGCAAAATGCGGTGTAGAACAAGGATAGCTTTAAAAATTTTTAAAAAAAGAGAGAGATATAAACATAGTAAAAATTAGGCTTCTACATGTATCAAATTACTGTTGGTTTTTAAAAGAAATAATGTATCTTATGCACTTCTTAAGGTTGTAGTTTTTAGAAGTATACTATTTTATCAAAAGCTTGGGATAATACCTCGAATAAATGACTTCAAGACATAAGAGCATTGAACACACACATTTCAGGTTATTTCTTTGTAAAAAGGGTGGCGTGTGTTATATACAAGATTTTATGGTACAATATATTTTTAAACTTCCTTCAAAATTTATTCTTATTTATCTTTTGATGTCATGAAGATGAAAGTAGCTGTCAATTAAGGAAAATATTGTGTTGGTCAGCAATCAATGATCATTATTCAATGAATTCTCTTTGTAGTAATTAAAATTGAAAAATTCCAAGAAGCTCTCTTTATATTTCAATATGAAGAATTATATATAGTAGTATTAATTAGTGAGAGAGAATTTCTAAAAATATATATATTGAACATACTAAAAAATTGCTGATTGTATATATATGTTACCGGCAAAGTATGAAATACGGCATTCTATAGAATGCCTAAAACTAGCCGGCAATGTATGAAATGGTTCTTATTTCATACATTGCCTAGGCATTCTATAGAATACCTACTGAAAAACCGTCAAAGTATGAAATACGTCTCCGATTCGTTTCGAATATTGTGAGGCAAGGCACGAGACTTTTAATGCATGCCTCAGGTTCAGAATTTGTCAATTGCACATTGTGGTTTGTTTGGGAGTGTCAAATTAATCAATTTTACTTTAACTTGAATTTTTTTTCTGAATGCCTGCATATTGGCACTTGTAATAAGTGGGAAAGATTTCTATCGACTTGGAGCTTCTGAAGGAATTTTAAAACAAGTATATGCAAAATCACAATTTACTTTGTACCCTAAGAACTTGCTTAGAATTTAAGATATTCCTGACCAAGAAATTCCTCTTCTGTCAGTTGCAATTGCTCATAAAAAGTAGCAAAATAAGAATGGTCTTTGCGTGAAAATAAGTTATTTGAAAATTTTGTTTTCCTCAATGAGAAAGACATAAACTTTGTTTGAAACAACTTCCTTTTTCCTTTACGTATTTTGAATAATTTTTTAATGGTACTCTAATTATTTAGTCCGAATAACATTTGTATTTTTTAGAAACGTGCATAATTGATATAATAGCCTTATCATGAACTTATTTCATACTTTGCCTAAACAGCTTTGGCCATTCTATAGAATGCCTAGGCAAAGTATGAAATAATTCACATATTTTATACTTTGCCTGAAAACGCCCGGCATTGTATAGAATGCTGGCATTTTATACTTTGCCGGTAACATATACACCATTTGTAACAAATGTGTATGTATATATATAGATGCAGAAACATCTTAAATATGGTATTAAGTTAAAAAAATAAATCAATGTAAAAAATACATTCAAGTTAACTTTCAAATCTTAAAAGCCTACAATAAGAAAGAAATAAAGTGCATAAACTTGCTTTTATTTATTACTCAAAACATAAATTTCTTTGCTAATAGCAGATTTTAAATTACAACATTTTGTAATGATTCATTGGTTTCCTTTTTCAAATACTAAGAAGGAAATGCTTACGTATAATATAACTTGGAATACAAATTTAACATTTTAAAATAATATGCATCATACATTGAATGCAATCATACTATTTGGGTAACACATAGCATAAAACATTAATTAAATAGTTTTAAAAACTTCAAACATTAAATAGAAAATTTTATCAGCATTTATAACAAACTATACATCCCATGAAGAATTATTTTTTGGGATTCAAAATTTGAATATAATTTTTTCACAATTCAATGTGATACATACATAAATATTTTATATAACCTATATTATTTTAATCATGCTACACAAACACTTAAAAACAATGACTGAGATTTTTTAAAATCTATAAAAAAACTTCTATATGATAAGTAATGTATATTTTTCAAAAATATATCTCCATATAAAAAAATTGGTCCTTTAAAAAGAGATCAGCATCTCACTTGCAACATTATAGCAGTGCTAAGTATAATTATTTCAACAGTTTCACACACAAAACATTGATATTCAAAAAATAAAGTATATTTAACTATAAAAAATTTTTAATAGATAAAATTCCTGATATAATAATAAAGGTGAATAATTTGTGTACACACTATGTTAAATTTCTATAAAAAAGGAATGTTCATTTGTAGAGTATCATTTTTTTTTTTTGAAAATCTATATTATACAACATTTTTCAAATATTTACACATACACACATCCCATTTGAAAATAAATCCACTCTTCATTAAAACAAGCATTTTAAATAAGGTAGAGTTTTTGAGTGATTTTTAGCAAGTTGGGCGTTCGTTTGTTGTAACGTTGAAAATCCTAATTTGTACCTAAGGAAGTGCTCTTGTCATTTCTTGGGTGCAATTGCACTAGTGCCTGGTTCTGAACCGAGAGATATTCTGGAGGATTTCCTTTTTTTGGCTCTGTACAGAGGTTTCTGTAATTCGAAGTCTTTGAAATAATTATGGTTCATTGCATCCTTGGCACTGATTCGTTGTAGAGGGTCGAATATGAGAAGTTTCTTTAAAAAAGAATACACAGATTAAATATTATTGCATCAATACAAAGAATGGGGAATAAATAAGGCATAATAGTGAGGCTAAACTTTAAATGAAAATGAAATATAAAAGTTTCAGGAGCTGTTTCTTTTTAAACGGGGTGCATTTTAGCACACAAGCCTTTGGAAACACAGCAAGTACCTCAAATGTGAGAGCCATTTTAGTGGTGGCACCATCTAGCGGCGGCTCTCGCAATCGAAATTTGGACACTTGAATTAATTTAATTTAAGCTCTTATTAAACGCTTAATATTGCCGTGTTTGAATTTTGTCGAGAGTACTAGATCTAAATTGATATTTGAAGGATCTTTTAAATCAGTGCTTCCCAACCTTTTTATGCCGCGGACCGGTGAACGTTAGATATTTTTACCGCGGCCCGTCATGGGTGGGACGTTGATTGTTTATATTTTTGATTGTTTGGATTTAATAACTTTTGTCTAATTGTATTTAAATATGCCTTCAGAATAAAATACTGTTACACCAAAAAATGAATATAAACTGACTGAACCTGAAATATAAAGTTATTTCTATGGAAAGTCACCCAAACGCGAGAAAATACACCACAGAAAATAAAACGGAAATAGTTAATGTTCCCTTGGGCGGCCCGGTACCATTTCATAAACGGACCGGTACTGGTCCGCGGCCCAGAGGTTGGGAACCACTGTTTTAAATGAAACATAATATGACATGCGTGATTACGATTTTCGCACCCAGAAAATCTACTGACTCCAGTCGGGATCGAACCCGCATCCTTGGGATTACGATGGTGTCCACGCTACCTCTAAGCCATCGAGCTTAGAACCAAGTTTTAGGAGCTTGTGAGTATAGTTTATAATTATAATATTACTGCATTATTAAATAATAAGTCAATGAAATTTTTTTCCGAAATCAGTTATTAAGTAACAGATGTTAAGGACTTTATTGATGATTACAGATTATCCTTTTCTTCAAAAGTTCGTAATTATAAAGAATAAATAACTAATTGCTAGTTATATGAAAAGTAACCCGTTAAAATAATGGGCACTTAGGTATTATCGCAATAATCGCCAACTCTATTAATAACTCTCCAAATTGGCAACAGCGATTTCATATGTGTCGTTCGGGCTGAATTGGCGACCATGTTTTTCGTTTCATATAATGTCGCCAATAGGTTGCGATATTACGTAAGAACCAAATAATGTTATGGTTGGAACCGAATTTTATCAATGATAATTATCGGCAATGTCTGTTTATAGGTACTTAATCACAAATAAAAGACAAGAAAATTAAATAGGTAAGTAGCACACGATTATTTTCATAATGAATGCATAGATAAACAGAGTTCATTAAGCTAAATTATTTTCCACATATTATTTTTTAAAATTAATGTATAGTAAGGCACATAATAGGAGCATATTCAAAACATTTCTTCTCAATAAGCTTACTTGTAAAAGGTCCAGCCCTTCTTCGCTAATTTCTGGAACCACTGCTTCTAGAGGTTGTTTTTTGTAATTCTTAAAAGATATCCAAGGCATGGAAACTTCTGGCCATTGGGACTCTTCAGGAGAACCTATTAGTCTAAAAAAAAATTAAAACACATATTTCATCAATAGATTAAAATTTCTTAAATTTTTCATTTATATTTCGAATAAACTGCATTATTTCATATTGAGCCACGAAAATCTGGAGAATGGTTTAATTATAAAATACAGATATATACATAAGCCATATCTAGAAGTTAATATTTACGTTCTCTCACCCAAAGTAAAGAATAACTTAATGGGAAAAACTCTACTTCTCTCATCTCTGTATAGAATACTCAATATATCTATCCGAGTGTAAAAATTAATCTTGGTGAAGAAAATTTAGAGTAAAATAAATAAAAACATGAGAAAAATCTGCTTTCATATTATTCATGATTGAGAATCAATTTCTGTACTCTGATCTATTCATAAAAGATATATATAACACCATATGAATTGATAATGGTATAATTTTAGGTATAAGTATTCTCAAATCGACTTTTTTGCAAATTTTTTCAAAGAGCAGAAATTCCCTGAAAAGTCTAAGAAATTAATTTGACTTTTTTCTTCCAGTTTTTTTTTAAAGCTAATTTGATATAAAATTGGAAAACACCTAGAGCCTTTAATTTTGCATTTGATTTTTAAAAAAAATGCCAAAGATGTCATAGATACCGGAATTGCAACTATTTTGATAGATTGATTATTTCATCGATTTTATCCTTAACAGTTTTTGGTACTACTGTTTTGCCGGCGCAAATAGCGTCAAGCAGACTTTATTGGCAACAACACACAATATACACATAAAAAATGTCAATAAATTGTAGTTCTCTTTGGTTTTTCATCTATTTTTGATGTAGTATGAAAAAGACGTTACTGACAAGAAAAGACAGCGACTTGTTTTGAAAATGTGCTAGTAAAAAGTTACAAGCGGCCATCTTCCGTATGGCGTCGGTTGTATTATTTTTGGAAATTTATCACCTGCGCCGGCGAAACGGAAAAGTACCCAATGTTTTTATGCAGTGCATTGAAAAAAAAAAATAGTTATCTCATTGAGTTTGCCATTTATTTTTCGAATATGCCACCACATTACAGATCTTGTTTTTAACATGCATTGTTTTTCTACTTTTTCATCTTTCATTCAGAATAAAGATGTCTTATGCCACTGAAAAACTCCGCTATCCATCTAAACCAGCAATACTCAACCTGCGGCCCACCAAGCCTTTTTAAGTGGCCCGGTCATGGCCCATTTCTCTGAGTGAGAAATCCACTTATTTAAGAAAATTGTATTAAAAATTTGGTTGGAAATTCTTTGTCAAGAAAGAAATTTATCAATTTTGTTGTCGGTAACGTACGGGAACGAATTAATATTCTTTTTTTATTTGGAACGGTTAATGTTAGTGATAACAGATAGCGACAATTTTATGGGGGGAGCTAATTTTTAACAATCTTTCATATCTTGCAAGCGAAAAATATTCGAAGAAAATATATCCTTTCAAGACGATTGGGAGATTGACTGTTTTGTAGTGAAAAAAAAAATGACCAGTAATTGTTTGATTTGTCGCTAAAGTGCTGTATTTAAAAAATACTAATTAACGGAAATCATTCTCAATGACACTTTTCCTCGAAGATCTCTTTCAAGAGGTGATAAATAAGCTTTCTTGAATAATCTTTGCAACAGCAACAAAGTGTTTTGTCAGTGGTAATATCACAGCGGTAACAAAGATATCCCATGAAGTTTGTTATATTATTGGTGATCATATGAAACCATTTACTGATGCAGAAATTGCGAAGGAGTGTTTCTTAAATGCTTCTAATTAAGTGTTAATGAAAAATAATAAAGTGTGTAATAAAAAAATATAGAATAAAATAAATAAAAAAAAGCAAAACACAGGAGTTATAATATTTTGATGAATTTTCCACATTTTAAATTTCCAATGTTATCTTGGTCTTGAAGCATCCCTCCCCATTTATCTTCATGTTGCGACCCGCGTGAAATAACTAACTATATGTATGCGGCCTGCGTGAAATAGCTGACATATGTATGCGGCCCAGCAGTAAAAAAGGTTGAGTACCCCTGATCTAAACATTCTCTTGGATTACAAACATACAGTAACATTTCGTTATTAAGGAGATGGATTTAACATATTGATTTCCATTACAGCTTTGTAATGAAAGAATTCATTTTCATTTATTTTATTAACTAATTAGCCATAGCAGACATGATGTCGAAGTTAGAAAATGATGCCCAAACTGCATGTTGTCACTAGTTTAAAAATAAGATATATAGCAAATAGTCTTAATTAAGTTCCAGAGCTGGGGTTCTTAAAACTTTTTGGGGTGGCGACCTCATCTTCTGTACAAAAACTTTTTGCGACCCCATAAGCATTGCGCAAAATTTACATACACTTGGGTAATTCTGTATGCGTTTGTGTTGTGTGTGTGTGGTTTGTAGTATATTAGTGCTTTGCAGTAATAAACATCCGCTTTTACTTTGAATTTAACAATAGAGAAATTTTAATTAACAAATAAAAAAAAAGAGTGTGTGTGTTTACTGTGTCGATACTTTGATTTTACGGTAGTTGAAGAGGAAAATAAATAAAATGTAGAAAAAGGTAAAAGTTTCATGTATATATATTGTTGAAAATTTTTTTTTCCAGTTGCAAGACCCCAGTTGCAAGTCACACGACCCCTAGTTTAAGAAACATTGTTCAAGAACAAGCTAAACTGCATTCTATAATTAATTTTAGTAGTTAAAATGTTAACAAGTGAGCTTTACATAAAAAGTTTACATTGAATTTTTTAACTACATAAGAGCTTTATTAATATCTCGTCCTAGGAAAATAGTATTTTTAAATACACTGAATTATTTATTTACTGACAGTGCATATTAGTACTACTCTCTCATTCTTAACTAATCTTCACACTTTATTCATAAATAACAAAATAAATATAAAAGTAAATATGCTACAGGTATTGTTGTCTTGTTAAAGGTACAACATAGATATTGTTACGAATTCTTTGTAAAAATAGTGTAGAATAATTTGTACTTTTGTATGTGTAAAGCATTTATATTACTCTGTTATATTTGTTCTATGTCAAAATTGTAATATTCGCAAGCAACGCCGTCCCCTTACGTTATAATGGTGATTCAATCGGAACTTGGCGAAATCTTGGCAAAGAGCCAAGTTGGCATCATTTTTGGCGACCATGTTGGCGAGTTCGGGACCCTCTAGATTCTTCGAGAAATTTGTGGAATGAGTGAGTGAGTGAATATTAACGTCGCACTGTTCAGCTACACGAGGGCTTTTGGCACGGACCTCGTAATTTTGAACCATGGTCAAGTGTCGAGGACGACAGCTGAGCTGGCACCCCCTCTCCTAACTACCACACTACACCAACGGGAGGACGTTTGAGCTCTCGACAGATTGAACGTGCATCGCTGCCCTACACGACCGGTCTTTAGTGGTACTGGGCTCGAATTCATGACATGCCTGTCATGATCCAATACCTTGACCACTGGGCTACCGCAGCCCCCAGAAATTTGTGGAGAAATCCACTCATTTCACGCTCTATAAAGCAAGCGGATCTTTCTGGAAGCTTCCGCCGGGTCTATAAATAGAGCGATGCTCGCCGAAACGAGTCTTACTTGTTTTGATTAGCGATTAGTAAACTTGCCTTGTCCGTGATTACCGATTAGCTCGGCTGTGCTTGTGTATAATCCTTTACATACGGGTATTTTAAACACTGATAACTGTGTTTGAGTGCTGTTGAAGGTGAGAAGACCTTCTGAGATTTATTCTGTGAATATTACTGCTGAATCCTGTAATTCAAGGATTGGATTTTCGCCAATAAATTCTTATCACTCTTAAAGAACTGTCTTGTACTTTGTGGCTGATTTGCATAAAATCCTCGAATCCCGATCAAAGTAACAATATATTCAGTATCTTAAATAATTACTATAGTCAATTCAATTGTGAAGTATTGCTTTCAACAGGTTAAAATTATAATTGCACATTAGTATAAACATCAGCTATACACACAGGTATAAGTCATTTTAAAGAATTTATTAAGAAACATCTCTGGTACTCAAAAGAAAGCCCTCGTGTAGCTGAACAGTGCGACGTTAATTTTCACTCACTCACTGGTAGTTAAAAGATGATTTGAGAATTTAGTAAAATAATGTTACGTAGATCGAGTTCGTGGATTTTATGGTATCAGTCTCAAGAGCCAAACAGTTCCTTAAAAATAAATCCGAAAAGGTCTTCACACCATCTACAGCGCTTAGACACAATTATCAGTGTCTAAAAATAGAAATATGTAATGATAAAGATTATTTGCAAACAATCGCGACGATCGTAGCGACTGAAGTCTTGAACAGCTCAAGTAATACTGACTCAGTTTCAGCGAGGAAATGTTATTAAGAGTCTGCACGGCTGTATTCTCGATCTTTCTCAAAAGATCTGCTTACGTCATAGATCGTGATGTTATTAGATTTACCCAGTAATTTCCAGAAGCATCCATATGACGACCAAGACGCCAAAAATGGTCACCAACCCACCAAAATGGTTCCCAATTAACCAAATTTGGTCGCCAAAAATGATGCCAAATTGGCTATCGCCAGTATTTCTTCAATTTTCGATTGAAATGCCATAAAATGTAAGAGGCAGCCGTTGCTTGCAAACATTGCAATTCTTATCATAAAATAAATACAACAGAAAGTAACATTAATGTATAAAACATCCAGATACAAATTATTTACACTATTTTAAGCATTAATTACACAGCATTCGTAACAATATACATGAACACCAAAAAAAAAAAAGAGAAATACATAATTTCTTTTTAAAATTAAAAAAACAACCAAAAAACCGACACTAGCGAAAATGTTTTTCAAAAATTCAACATAAAACAAATAAAATTAATCTGAAATAATAAATGAAAATGACTTACTCGAAAATTTTCCTTAATTGATCAACTTCAGACTGACCCCGAAACAAAGGTCTAAAAAAGAGAATCGTGAAGTTTAGAGAGAGCACATTTCAAGTGGAATTTATACAGAACGTGTTAAAAGGCCATTCAATATTTTTTGGAGAAATGCATGAGAATAAAAAAAGTATAGCACATAAATATACTGTAAATTAACTAGTTACAATAATAAATATCTTTATAAGGTATATACAATATTCAAGAAATAAACTACACTCGGGCCTCCATTTTACGAACTTTTTTCTGGAACCATTTTACGACTTTTTTTGTAAATCAACCTCCAAATAGTGAAGAGTGCGTTTTTTATTTAAAGAAACTTCTTTGAGAATTATTATTTATTATGAAAGAACACATTTATTCAAACAAAAATACAAAATTAATAAACTTTACCAGTAATTAA
This sequence comes from Trichonephila inaurata madagascariensis, assembly GCA_019973955.1. Lineage (NCBI taxonomy): Eukaryota > Metazoa > Arthropoda > Arachnida > Araneae > Nephilidae > Trichonephila > Trichonephila inaurata. Next base: position 135,558 of record BMAV01000889.1, on the reverse strand, counting down.
ATTTAATGACACAAGTGCTAAAGTTAATGGTTATATAAAAAATGTGTATTTAAAATTACTTGTAGGCTCTTAAAATTAGAGAGAAAATGTCACTAAAATTCATTAATTTTAACATAAAATTATTTTAAAGTTGAAAATACAGTGTATTTCTGGACAATGTTTTTTTCCCCTAGTTTTAATAGCAGATTGCTTTTTGATGGGTAATATTTATATAAAAAAAAATAGGTATTAATATACAAAATATATACCATTATTATAAAAAGCAATTATTCACATCTCTTTGATGTGAATAATTACTTTTTATAATAATGTATAATGTTATGAATTTAAAATTTGTTTTATGTAGTTTATAAAGTATTTTGAAAAATGAATATCTATTTAATGAATTTTCCACATAACAAACTTTTTACGGGATTTAGCAACTTCGTTAAACAGAGATCCAACTGTATCTATACAGATAAAAATGAAATTATGAAAATACAAATTTTTTAAAAAAAATAAGGTTTGTAAATAGTCTGAAAATTCAACAACTAAATGTCCTCTTTTGTGAAAGCCATTTTATCTAATTACTATCTATAACAGATAATATTAAGATTTCTGATTTGTGTAGTGCAGTTGTTAAAATATACATATTTAAGATTTTAAATAACAATGCTTTTATCTCTTATTTTCCGATTCCTATAATTAGCTCACTCTGTCAATATATTTATTTATCTTGTTCAAATTTTCAATCGTTAATAAAACCTTTCTATTCATCCAATCAAGTTTAAATAATCTTTTTTTAAGCTAGTAGTGGATGACACTTGATGTTAATACAGTTTTTGAAACATTAACTAATTAAATTAAATTAATTACCGGCTTTTGACGCCAACTCAGATTCGTCTCTATTGTTGTAGCAACGTAACTGTTAAAACAAAGACAGTTGGCGTCGAAAACCTGTTTTTCAACCAAACTAGCCAAACCGGGTGTGCATTGTTACAACAAGCAAACAAATCATGCTCTTTTTTCAATTTCAACTATTAGTTCACTCTTTCCCTATATATATACATCTTATTCAAATTTTCAATCGTTAATGAAATACTTTCTATTCATCCATTCAAAGTAGGAATTGACTTAAAAATTTTTTTTCTATATTACTTGTTTCTTTGAAGAAAAAGAAATGTAAAAATATGCAGACATTTTGGTACTTTTCCATTTCGCCGGCGCAGGCGATAAAGTCGCCAAAATGGTACAACCGATGCCAAAAGGGATATTTTCAACGGTAATAATTTACCTCCACGTTTTCAAAACAAGTAGTAGTTTTTTCTTATCAGTAACGTATTTTGCATAATGCATAAAAAATGGATGAAAAACCAATGAGAACTAATATTTATTAATATTTTTTGTGAAAATTGTGTGTTGTCGCTAATAACGCCAGCTTGACGAGATTTGAGCCGGCAAAACGGAAAAGTACCGACATTTGCAGTAATTCTTTTTCATTTTATTCCTATTTAGTTGAATTTCAAAAGAAATATTTTGCAGAAAGCTTATTTCATAAAGAAAAGAATTCTGACTCCATAACAATAACACATCGTAAAATACGATTTTTATAGGTCTTTAATTCCAATTTTAGAAGTGTGGTTATTTTTAAATCGGAGTAGACCTACTTTCTCCTATAAAGCTCTGCAAATATACAGCCACTACTCCATAGATCAACTGCAGTGGCATAGCTTGACTGAAGAAGAACTTCTGGGGACCGGTACCATAATGTAACCACCTAAAGAATACATATCATTAGTATTCAAAAAATTTTAAGACAAAAATTAATGACACAAAGAGAGATAATGCTTATAGAGACAAATACTTAACGCAATGCATTTGAATTATAAAACTATAAGAAGGCTGCATATTAGTAATGAAGAAATCAAATAAGTGACTTAAAACTGATTCAGAAAACAAAAGTACTTAAAGATAAAATTCAGACTTTTAATTTTACATCAATTAAATACAAAATTAATATTATTTTTAATAACATTCTCACTTTAATAAACGATATAAAGTAACTTCTTAAATTTCACATAAAATTATTATACCTTATAATTAATAATTATTTAGAATCAAGAAAGTGTGTGCAAAAACTCAAAAAGATTTACCGTAAAACGCGCACTTTTAACACAAAAAATAGGGCTGCGGTAGCCTAGTGGTCAAGATTTAGGATCATGGCATGCATGTCATGAGTTCGAGCACAGTAACACTAAAGAACCGCCATGTAGGGCAGCGATGCACGTTAAATTGGTCGAGAGCTGAAACGTCCTCCCGTTGGTGTGGTGTGGTAGTTAGGAGAGGGGGTGCCAGCTCAGGTGTCGTCCACGTCACTTGCCCATGGTTCAAAATTACGTGGTCCGTCGCCAAAAGCCCTCGTGTAGCTGAACAGAGAGCGACGTTATATAATATTCACTCACTAACACAAAAAATAAGATCAAAACTTAAGGGTGCGCGTTATAAGCCGGGAATAAAAACGACAGATTTAAAAATAACAAAAGAAATAAGCATGAAATTTTTTTTTACTTCTACATGTATCGAAATACTGTTTATTTAAGGTATCCAACTACGTTCGGAACCGTGATTTTAAAAAGGCACATTAATGGATAATTTTCATGATATTTAGTGTCACTTAGATTAGAGTACATGTATAAAATTGTTTTAAGGACATTTTGACAAAAAAAAAAAAAAAAAGTTATTTAAATACAATATTTTGGCAAAAAATTAACTTAGAATAATCTTTTTTCAAAAGGTTCTCCTTTTGAGAAATGCTTCTATTATAATAATATTTTGCCTGTATATAGCTCAGACCTCTGTATAGAGGCTCAACTTTGATTTTTGAACAATTCACATTATTTTCACAGTTACAACCAATTGAAATATATATAATTATAGGCATTTTATCTTAAAATTTCTCCCCTTTGTTGTCGTAAAGACATGGATAAACCCATTTCTAAGTTATATATTTCAAAATTCTAGTTGAGCCTCTGTACAGAGGTCTGAGATATATACAGGCAAAATATTATTATAATAGAAGCATTTTTCACGAAAGGAGAATATTTTAAATATAGGTCATTCTATGTTCATTTTTTGTCAAAATATTGTACTTAAATAATTTCTCATTGTAATACTATTCTTAAAACTGTTTTATATACATTTTCTAATCTAAGTGACACTAAATATCTTAAATATTATCCATTTATACGCGTTTGCAAAATCACGGTTCCGAACGTAGTCGGGACTAGCCGTATAAATTAAAAGAGTTGTAGTTCTAGAAAAAAAACTATTTTGTGTTAAAAATCTGGGATAATACCTCAAATAAATGACTTCAAAACATAAGAGCTATGTATACTGATATTTCAGATTTCTTCGTAAAAAAAGGGGGTGCTCGTTATACGGCGAATATACCTAAAAATTGAAAAATTAAGCTTGAAAGTATAGGAACGCGTTATACGCCGGATTTTACGGTAAGCATAATGCAATGAAATTCAACAAAATTTTTTAAAAAAAGTATCAGTTTTTTGATATTCAGTTAATAATGATAAAAATAATAAATAGAAAAGATTCCGTCATTTTTCAATGAAGTAACACTACTGTAAACAAATGTAATATTACAGGCAAGCATCATATTCAGCAAACGTATTTAATTTTTCTTACAAATGGAAAAGTTCATGAGCTTTCTGCATAAGGCAAAAATGGCATTTTTAAACACTTTGTATGAGTTTTGAACCCTTAACCTATTCCGTGCTCACGAGTGGTAGAAAGTGACCGCAGTAATAGTGGTCATGGTCATGAACTCGCGGCCAGCATTGTTTCCATCGAGTCGTAGGTTCCAACCCTGGCACCACTTAAGTCTCGTCGTGTAGAGGTTGGTGTAAGTTAAATATGATGGCTCAACGTTTTAGCAAAGAGAAAAAGTTAAGGAGAGGGATGCAGTGTCATCCTCGTCATTTAATCGGGATTCAAAATTACCGTAACAACACTCATTATTAATATATTTAAAAAAATGAAATGCATAATCATAAACTAAACTCTGTGGCGCAACAGCCCACTGGAGGCCAAGGCCTACTGTGCCCATCTCAGTTTTCGAGACCTTGGGCAATGAGGTGCGTGAGCGGATGTTCCGGTCAGGTGGTCAGTCTGACGCGACAATATCATATGACATCATAAATTTTAAGCGTTAAGATCAAATGTTTGACCAAATATATTACATTATGAAGGAAACATTTGAATAACTTGTGCGTTTGAATATTCCCGTTTAAAACTTGGAATTCAAGATGACACTTTAAAAGAAAATAATTATAAAAGGGAAATTACTAGACACTTTACATATACACTATATTTTCAAAAAAAAAAAGCCCCTGTGACGTTTGGGAAAATTAATGGCAGTGCAAGAGTTAAGAAATTTAATTTTTGATTTATTTACGCCACAGCTATTAAATACAATGTACACAGTCGAACCTCTATATTGCGCATTTTTCTGTATAACGTTTTCGTGGAACTAAGAACAATTCACGATTTTCTTCGTAAAATAACCTCTCAATAGCAAAATGCATTTTCTATATAGCGAACTTTTTCTTTTGTGATTGATCCCCTCCCAATTTTTAAAGTATATTTCTTTGTATTTAAAGTTATTATCTCTTTTAACATGTTTTATCCAGTCATAAATCTTGAACTGTTTTTACCAGGGGCCTAACTCACCTAGAACAAAAAAAAATGCCGTTGTTTTTGAAATAAAAAACTCAAATAAAATTAACAGATTTTATCAGTAATTAAATTTAAGGACGCATGTTTAGAATTTTTAGTTATAAAATAATGCATGTTTAAAATTACTTGTATGCTTTAAATTAGAAAATGTCCATAAGATTCATTAAATTCAATTCCTACTATTAGCTCACACTCTCTATATATTTATCTATCTGGTGGAATTTTCAATCGTTAATAAAATACATTTTAAAGCGCTCAATTGAGCTGAAACTTTATATACATGATTATTTTGGATGACAATACAGTAATTTAATTATAATTAATAAAAATTAATTGATTAAAACTAATTATTTAAAGAATTACAAATACAGCCACGTTGGCATCATTTTTGGCGACTTAGCGAACCTTTTGGCGACTTTCGTCAAAACTTGTGTGAAAAGGTTTTATTCTCATGTGTTAAAGCATTCAGTTGAACTGAAATTTTAAACATACGATTGTTTCGGATGACAATACGATACTTTAATGATAATGAATAAAAATTAATTACCACTTAATGTTGTGATTTTGTCCTATGTGTATACATATTTATATTAATTGTAACTATTTAATAAAAAGTAGCTAAAATAAAATTTTATATTACTTGTTTTAATATAAAATTATTTTCTTCATGTTGAAAATACTGTGTATTCTTTGTCTTGTTTTCCTTGCAGTTTTTCTTCCAATTATTATTATTATTATTATTTGTTGGGTAAGATGTGTATAAAATAAATATACATTAACTTACAAAAAAGTGTGAATAAGTTAGTGTTTTTAATATATAGTGTTTATGAATTTAAAATTTGTTTTATATGGTTTATAAAGTATATTGAAAGATGAACCTCAATATAACGAATTTTCCAGAGAACGAACTTTTTTGCGGGATTTAGCGACTTGGTTAAATAGAGTTCCGACTGCATTTACGCTTTAAATAGAAATTATTCATACTGTTAATTATTTCAATTCTACAGAATATGTCCTTTGAGAGGGAGGAGGCAAGCACAACCGATCTTTTTGGTGTTCCAGAACGGACTGTCCTTCCACTCCACGGTCTTGTGGCGGTTCGTTTTTGACATCTCGAATTACACTCAGGGTTCCGGCTCGCACGTCAGAGCGGTGTTTTTCTCACGGCCACAGGTTGTTGAGGCGATGTCAGATAGAAAGACCCCGCAATATTTAGGGGTGCTGATGTCGATGTGAACCGTGATACCATCCATATAGGAAAGCCTATTTTACAGATGCGCACAAATGTTAAAGTCCCCTCTCCCCCGAAAAAAAGAAGCTTGTTTTTGAAATTGCGGGATTATGCTTCGTAGCAAATTGGCAAATCAAAATACATCCCACGGACGATGACCAAGGATGTGTCTGACCTAACTAACGGCTTCTTTGAGTTTCAACAATCGTAATTATAAATGTACTTGCACATTCCACCTGCTTTCCGCTGAAATATTGAATCCTTAATTTAAGGTATCCGACTACGTTCGGAACCGTGATTTTGCAAAAGCGTATAAATGGATAATATTTGTGATATTTAGAGTCCCTTAGATTAAAAAATGTATATAAAATTGTTTTAAGAATAGTATTACAATAAAAAATTATTTATTGTAATTCATATTTTGACAAAAAATGAACATGGGATGACCCATTTTCAAAATATTCTACTTTTGTTAAAAATGCTTCTTTCATAATAATATTTTGCCTGTATATAGCTCAGAACTTTGTACAGAGGCTCAACTAGAATTTTTGAAAAATATAATTTAGAAGTGGGTTTATCCATGTTTTACGACAACAGAGGGGAGAAATGTTAAGACAAAAACGCCGATAATTATTTCATTTGGTTGTAACTCTGAAAATAATGTAAATTTTTCAAAAATCGTAGTTGAGCCTCTGTACAGAGGTCTGAGCTATATACAGGCAAAATATTATTATAATAGAATATTTTTCACAAAAGGAGAACATTTTGAAAAAAGGTTATTCTAAGTTAATTTTTTTTGCCGAAATATTGTATTTAAATAATTTTTTTGTCAAAACGTCCTTAGAACGATTTTATACATGTATTCTAATCTAAGTGACACTAAATATATCATGAAAATTATCCATTTATGCGTTTTTTTAAAATCACGGTTCCGAACGTAGTCGGATACCTTAAACAGCATGTGAATTTTAATTTTTTTGGTGAAATTTAACAAAATTCCACCACAATATTAACAGGTGCTAACTCAGATTCATGGAGAAGACTGATGTTCCATACTCGAGTATTTGAGTGGCACAAAAGGTTCACTAAAAATCACGAGGAAGTGGAAGATGAACGCTCTGGGCTTCGAGAACGACGAAGTATAAAAAATCAGATTGTTCCGGCAGACCGTCGATTGAGTAACCGAATGATGCTTGAAACTATCAACCTTGACAAAGAGATTGAGTGGAAAATTTTGCTAAAGGATCTAAATATGAAAAAAGTTTAATGTCGAAATGGTTCTGCATGAAGACAATGCTCTTCTACACACAGTACCGGTCACGGTTGCCTAGTGGTCACGGAAACAGACTCGTGGCTGGCGAGTCATGAGTTCGAGCCTAGTGCAGCTGAACAGGGACACTTTAAGACTTCTTGAGGCCCTGGCTGTACTCAAAGTAGGCCCTGTAGGTACCCATGAAAAAGCAGCCAAAGAAAACTAAAAGGAGGCACCAATGAACCTTAAAAGTAAACTGTACATAACACACGTTGTCAAATACTCGTACAAACAATAACCCGAAACAAATGTGCATGATTTACAATCGCTTGAACGACTGCCACCTTTTGATTGAATGAGCAATGGTGGTGTGTGGTGGTAGGGCTAAGCCTATACATGCACAACGGTCATCATATGTAGTCAGTTGACATATCGTCCAATATTCCCAGTTTTTGGAGAATACAACCGGAAATAACATTTAACCTTTGACATTATTCGAATTACGAGTGGTCTTCTTGCTGAGTTGAGGACGAGGCGAGGCCCTGGACCCGGTTGGACCATGCCTTAAGACTTCCCTGCCGCTGAAAACCCGCAGTGTAGAGGGAACCATTGCATATTAAATATGTCGAGGCTCAAACAGGAGAGGAGAGGTGCCAGCTCAGGTGTCTTCCTCGTCCCTAGCCCATGGTTCAAAATGACGAGGTCCGTCACTAATAGCCCTCTCATGCAGCTTTACAGTGCAACGTGAATATAACTATCTCACTTCGCACTTCATGAAACACTTTTGGGTTAAAAAACGGATTGCAACACTGGAACATCGTCCATACTTCCCTGATTTGGCACCTTGTGACTTTTTTCCGCCAAAAAATAAAATTTGCGCTAAGAGGAAGCCGTTTTTAATAATTGGGGGCTGTTCAGAAGAACATATTTTTAAAACAGTGATTAAAATAGTTAACAGAAAATGAACAGTAATAATAATAATAATAATAATATATATATATTAGATTGAAGTAGTGTTGGCCGGTGTAGAGTAAGTATCAATTTTGATTTAGTAATGACGTCTTCAGAATAGCTTTACCTCCTTTATTATGAGCACACATCAACAGATTAAAGCACAATTACGTTACGTTAACATTGCATAGACAGCGGCGTTTTGGAGGACACAACACAAAGACAAAAAAAGCAGCAAATACTTACAATCTTACGTGATGGCGGCAAGCAGAGAAAGAGAGAGCGATTACATCAGATTTTGGTGTTTATATACCAGCAGTGCACAAGCGCGTGACTATTACGTAATAGTAGTTCTGATTGGCAGAATGCGCGGGATACGGAAATTGGCTTAGCCGATTACGATTAAGATTACAATGATTATTTTTAAACCTAAGAATTAAAGATTTATAGACCATTAAAGAGTTAATTAAAAGTATGTTAGAGGGAATTATTACATATATGCTGTGGACAAGTGAAATATGTGAGTGTCAATGGGGATATGTTAGGGTTCATGTATGCCACTAGATGGCGCTATTTAAATTATAAGGTATGTATTATTGTTTACGTGGGAGAATGAAAAAGCAACGATTTTGAAGGAGGCTGTACGAGCCATTCGCTCTATGTTAGCGATACTTTTTTATATATATTGTTAAAATAAAACCATTTGAAAGACATCAACATAAAAAGAGTGGTTGAAGGAGACAAACAATAGATTAATCAAAAATTGTAAAAAAGTGTCCTAAGTAAATAAGTATTGTATCCTGTAAATAAATACAAGTAAGCCAATCTCGTTACTTTATAAGCAAATCTTGTAAAGTTAAGAATTTTTTTTAAATAAAATCTTTTTAGAAAGTCTTTTTATATTTTGTGTTATGGAAATATTGCTTCAACAGACTGAAAACTTGTTTTATACAAGATACTTCAGAAATTAATTGCTGCAGATTTTTTATATACTTATCAATGATGTTTAAAATTTATCCAAAGAATACTAAAAAGTTCTTTTATACAAGGTGTGGCTATTAAATAACGATACTGACGATGCTACCGAAAAAGAACGCATTTTCCAAATCCCCATGACCAACAGTTATTTAGCGTGGTTTTCTCTATCGAATGCAGTGCTTCTCGTTTTAGTTAGCAAATCCGTATAGCCGTAATCTTCGATCGCAAAGGATTATCTATTTTGGGGGCGGAAAAATGATGTTTAAGCATAGGGCAATTATTAGGAAATTTCACATGAAACTAGGAAAAACTGCAACTGAACCTTATAAAATATTGAAAAAAGTTGTGACGAGGCTTTATCGCGCCTTCTACTAAAACCCTCTTGGGAAATCTTTGGGGCCAAAATGGCAATTTTTTCCGAACAAATCAAGAAGAGAACACGATTACACAGATTAGGAATGTGTATATATTGGAGCTTTAGTATTCCCGTGAAGTGCTAGGGGAGTTCTATGAGTGTTAAGTGAGTTCTAAGTGGGTTCGAAGCCAGAAGATTGTCCATTTGCCAGATCAAGTTGGATACAGTATTATATTGACAATATAAGGACTGGTAGCTGTTCGACGTGGAATAGCGGTAAGATAGACTATATTAATCTTCAATAGTAGGGCGGATTCTACTAAGTTAAGGAATCATGTATATAGATTCGGTGGTTTAATGCGCTATTTGTTAGAATTGTAGTTTATGTAATATCACTCCTGATCTCATTATCCTCCTAGCCTTGTGTTGCTTTAGCTCAATATAAACTGAGATAATAATAAGCCAGTTTTATTATGGAAGCTATTAGTGGTCAATCTTTTATCCCCTCAAATTTAGATTGCGTGGATGACGAAGAGATGATATCCACAGCCCGTAGGCTATCACAAAGTGTACGGCAATGAGGAAATATCCAGGGTCGCTTTTCCGCATAGGCACGTGCCAAGGGCGCAAGAAATTGGAGGACGAAAAAAAGAGAAAACAGCGAACGTACCACCACCTAGCGAATCGTGAGAGAAGCATTTCTGCTCTCGAGAGAGTAAAGACTGAAAATGAAAAGTTTTCTACAGTTTGATGCTGCTATGCACTCAAAATGATATTGCAAGGGAAATTGATTGTAATGATATTATCAATGATTTTCTAGAAAAAATCATTTGTTTTTCGAAGAAACCTTCGTTGTACAAATACAATTAGTTCAGTCATATTAGTCAAAAATAAAGGTCAACTACGGAATGAGAGATAATAAGCTAAAAATTGGTACAGACCTTTAATTTTTGGCACTCTAAATGATGTCTCATAAAATCTCGTGTCCGCGTCTTAAGATATTTAAGGTCAAAGGTAAAAAAAACGTTTTTTTTTTTTTGCAAATGTCTCTTTCCTATGGCTTAATGCTATTTACATTTAATATAAATATTGTAGAGAATAAAATTTTCTATATTTTTTTGTTTGAAACATGTTTTATACATCAAACCATTTTTGAGATAAAGAGGGTTTATCGCGCAGCGCTTAGCCATCTACAGCGTCATGCAAGATCAACCGTTAGTTAAATGATATAATACGCTGTATAAAGTCTATAAACCTTAAAAATATATATAGTTACAAACAATTGGCCTTTTTTATGAATTACTACACTACATTTAGTAATAGTTTTCATTATAATCAAGTATATTTCTTAATAACCCTCATCTGTACATGCAATTAAAAAAATAGTTAACTGAAATTATAGACTTTAATTATATTTTAATATATGCTAATTACATTTTAAGTAGAAAAAAATGAAGTACAATTTCTTTAAAATGTATAAACCTTCTAATTTGTTTCTTTCTGTACAGATTATAACTGGACCTGTGGACCCCTATTATACGAATGTTCTATTTATAGCTAGTTAAAAGACAAATGTTCAGCTGTATAGTAAAGACAGATTCTCTTTTCAACAAACCAGTTTCTACTAATCCCATTTATGAATTTGTTTTAAATTACATTTTGTCAACGACAGACGCAAAGTTTTGAGAGTTATGGCTGGTTTGTGTTTTATATGTAATGAATCGTTATAACAAGATGATCCTGTTAATGTAGTGCGTGGTTTAAAAACTTTGAAAGAAGCCAGTATCGAACGAAATGACGGTCACACAGATTTAAATTTTTTAAATATTTTTAAGGTTTAATAGACTTTATACGGCATATTATATCATGTGACTAACGGTTGACCTTGCATTACGCTGTAGATAGCTAAAAGCTGCGCGTTCAACGCCCTTTATCTAAAAAATGGTTTGATGTATAAAAAATGTTTCAAACAAAAAAAAAAGTTATAGAAAATTTTATTCTCTACAATATTTATATTAAATGTAAATAGCATTAAGCCATAGGAAACGAGACATTTGTAAAAAAACCTATTTTTTAACCTTTGACCTTAAATATCTTAAGACGCGGACACGAAATTTTATGAGACTTTTGAACTACATTTAGAGTGCCAAAATAATGGTCTATACCAATTTTCACAGCTTATTATCTCTCATTCCGCAGAAAAACACTAATATGACTGGACTAATAATAGTGACTCAACAAAGAATGAAATTTCGAAAAGTAAAAGACAGTAAAGCGATAAGCGATGAAAAGATGATAATTAACAAACTGAAAACAGTTCATACACAATAATGTATATTCTACACTGTAATTGCAAACGATTTCATTAATTTACTGTACTAATTTGGCAAGAGGTTTCCAGCAAAGTACAGCATCTCAGCGTTAGACTATCCATTTTATTCACCGGATTTTGATCCATGCGACTTCTATCTGTTCTCTTAAATGAAATCTGCATTAAAAGGAACAAGATTTGTGTCCACTGAAGCCGTGAAAGAGAGAGCGGCACGTGTCCCCGAGGAACTGACACAAAAAGATTTCCAACACTGCTTAGAATAATGGAAGATTAGCATACGGAGCACTGCAGCAGGGCCAACTCTAGCAGTTTTACCGCCCTGGACAAAAACGGAAAAAATGCCGCTCCTCTCTCAAAAGCAAAAAATTATAATTAAAAAAAATTGTTCACATTGACACCACACACATAAAACTTGAATAATTCTTGCGAACAAAAAGGCAGCATTACAATATTATATATCTATATGACATGATTTTGGAGTCAGAAACAGAATTAGTTTTAAAAAAGGTTTTTATTTTAGAATGAGTACATCTCTTCTGAAGCAAGAGGCAGAGAGAAAAAGAACGCCACCGAAAATCTTAAGTGGGTTAAACACTTAAAACACCGTTCGAGGCGTTCATGAGTGCTCTTGAAAGTTAATGCTGACATATAGGGCTATTAAATATAACGATTTGGAATTAGACATGTTTATTGTCTAGACCATATGTTCGGAAGAAGTAAATGGGTGATTAGTTTGATACTTGAAGATGAAATGTAAAAGATGAGTTAAGTGCTAGATAGAGAATTTAATTTTTAATCTAATTTAATTATATCCTTACATATATATATATAATTTTAAGTCAAATACAAAATAATTCGAAATTAAGGACATAATTGCCTGTTATTAATTCAGACGAGTAAAATGTAATAGAAGAAACTGCCCATTTCAGCATGCCAATTTTTTTTTTCTAAAAAGAGTCTACTGATGGTGGGGGTCACAAACATTTATTTTTACCTTATAGTAAATACACTCAAGACTAAAATAATACATCCCTTGTGACTCTCTATCTATAAAAAACTTTCATTGACCCTGTCCCCTTTTAGATAATTGACACCGGACACCGTGTGGTGGAAAGGAATGTCCACTGTGATCTCACACCGGGATGGGGAGAAAGTAACTAGTGAGAGATATGTAAACTTAATTAAATTTCACGATTGAGCATATAATCCGGCATCGATCTTTTAAGTTTCAACATAAAAGAAAACTGACATTAAACATACAGAGTACAAAATAAGGAAGTAAGAGACAATAAATGAAATACCTAACTTCACACCTAATAGCATTTCAGAAAATACATCAAACTTTTTGCAACAAAAAATATATATTTTTTTAAAATTCGATCCAAATGCCGCTCTTAAAATTTGCCATCCCCGGCAGGTGTCCGGTTTGAGCCGGCTAGAGTCGTCCCTGACTGTAGAATAGAGGAGAGATTTATACTTAATAAAATGAAAATGCGTATGGAATATCAAAATAAAGTGTTTTACTGCATCAGTCTCGTTATTTAATAGCCACACCTTGTATTCCATAATTTCGTGTTAAATCAACTCGGTAAAATTCAGGCAGCAAGAAAACAAAGCTTGTATCGTGCTTACATTTAGATTCATACCCAGTTTTTTTTTTTTTTTATAATTACTATAGAAATCCACACTAAACTAGAAGTCAAGGAATGCATTTTCTTACCACAGACGTCACCGGTACTTGATTCTCGAATATCCTAGCCAAGCCAAAATCAGCTACTTTCACTAGCCCAGTATTTGTGATGAGTATATTTTGAGGTTTTAAATCTCTATGTACAATACGATTGCAGTGTAAAAAATCGATACTACTGAGTATCTGATAAAAAATTTCCTGAAAGAAAGAAATAAGAGGAAACATTAATACACTGACAGAAAATAAAAGGACAACTTACAGATGAGGTTCATACTTAGATCTGATTGCAGTTAGAGCCAAGCAGAAATTAATTTTTGGCTTAGAATAATTGCTTCAGAAGTACAACATGAACAAAGCATAATATATACTGAACTTACTTTAATTTCATAACATGTGTTTAAATTACATGTTTTTTAAAAAATATTTCAATTACTATAAAAAATGTGTGCGAAATGACTATGTGCATGATGGGGGTCACTGAAATTAAATCAAATATGTAGATTGCCACATTCTTGTGCCTATGAAATTACAGGCACAAGCATGGAAAACATCCACTGTCATCAGTAGCGCACACAGGAATTTTTCAAGGGGGGTGTCCAGGGTCGAAAGTCTACCATTTTTGTATCATGCTCCTTTTAATTTTGTCGATTTTCGGGGACAAAAACAGTAAAAAACTAATTATTGAATAAATAATTTGCATTAATTAATAAAATTAATCATTAATAACAAATACTTAATTAAATTTTACGTACTATATACTTAGAAGTATAATCAATCGAAAAAAAAAATCAAGGGCTTTGGGAGGGGTTCGGGCCCCTAGGACACACACCCCTTTTGTGCGCCACTGACTGTCATGCATGTTAATTCCTTCTTGATATAAGAAATTTGTGAGATATAGTATTGAATAAGAAAGTAGTGGACGACAAAGATCAACAACGAAGCACGTGAATTATAACATAAATGAGAACTGTTTAACAAAATCCATTCGTACTATTTATAAGCAATTAATTGCAATCGCCATGTTCAACAGTGCACAAAGTCCTGCAGCTGTACGTTAGCAAAACGACAACACCTCCACACACAAATGATAAACAGAAACTAAAAGCGTTCGTAATTAACATGCAGGAGCAAATATCCGAAGATGCAATACTCCTCATACGAAATTGTTTCGGTGATGCTTCAGGAAAACTTAATACACATAATATGAAAATGTGTGTGGAGCCAATAAAATTTTATGTAACTAAAAGTCTTCATCGAGACAATGCAAAGCTGTTTTTGTGGTAAGGAAGATCAGATCTTAGGTGGATTGACAAATTGGAAGGCTAGCCAAGAATAGGATGGTACGGAATGGAATTCTGAGGAAGACCTGGACCCATTTGGGGCTATCGCTCCAGTAAAAAAGAGTTTGTGGTGCGGACAGTAGTGCATACAGGAATTTTTCGAGGACGAGGTTCAGGGTTGCGAAAATCCACCATTCTCAAATCATGCTCCAATGCGTCACCCAATATATTCCTTTGATTTTGTCGGTTTTCGGAAACATAAAACAGCAAAAAATTAACTTGAATACATAATCGAAATTAATTAATCAAATTAATTATTAATAACAAATAATTAAATTTTACGCACTATACATAGGATTATAATCAATCGAAAAAGAATTCAAGGAATCGGGGGAGGGGGTCCAGACCCAGGGACACCACCTTGTGTGCGCCACTGGGTGTGGGACATGTGCAATATCAAATCATTGACATATATTTCTTTTTCAACCCAATTACTAGACATTTTGAATAAATATATGAGGCCACAAATTGATGATCTTCATACAACCATCATTTTCCAGCAAAGTATTCACCAACATACAAAGGAATACAAAGATATGGGAATTAGATGATTTGAATAAAAAGGTCCTTGATGTGGCGTTATGCATCGAGAACACAGTACCATCTCGATTTGCTTCGTGCAACAACTTATCTAGATAGCGCATATTAAATAAAGGGGTGAAGAGATTTAAAAATCAACCACTTAACAATTTTCACATATTTACCTATTAATTCGCTCTTTAAGTTCTTCAAACAAAATCTTGAAATTATAGAGACTGTCATGCACACCCAGTATACTCGTATACACTTAACACAATTCAATACTGTGTGAGATACAATGTGCTAAATTTTGTTTCAACTTATTCAAAACAATTTTTTTTTATGCATCATTCAAGATTCTTTATCAAGTACCTTTTTTATAAAAAAAAAATTTTTTTTTAAAGAATACTTACAGCAACAAACTTTTTTTTATGGCAGTTAATAACACTGAGTTAATGTAAAAAGATCTATATTCGCGTTTCCGATTTATTTTCAGATTTTAAAATTCCTGTAGACTACATAAACGTATCTAATAATAACACAGTGGTGTAATGTACATTCCCGCATGAAGGGGAGAGGGAATGGAAGGTTATGGTTTTGCAGTCCTTTGCAAGATCCGGCTTGGGACGCAAAACCTGACTTTGAAGGGGGCCCCTAATGTCGTACGTTACGCCACTCTGTAACAACAGCAGCAATAAAACATTGGATTAGCTTAATAATTTATTCTTTAAAAAAATTGAATAAACTGTATTTTACCCTAATTTTTTCTTGAGGCAGACCTGGTCTCGGACACTTTTCTAAATAAGTAGCCAAGTCTTGATCAACATGTTCGAACACGAGGTACAAAATGAGTTGCTGCTCTTCGGCCAATCTTGGACCATGGCAAATATCTAATAATCTAAAAAGGAAAAAAAAAAAAGAAATTTAATACCCGGAATGTTTTATTAAATACATACAATATAAATAGCATAATTTTTATGGCTTGAAACAATCTTTAAAATAAAAAGACAATCATGATATTAAAATGAATCCAATAGTTTATGGATGCCTGAGTAAAACATTTTTTTCATAAAGAAATTGAAAAATATTCAGTCCCAAAGCTAAATATTATCGTAAAAACCAGCGTATAACACGCACTTTTAACACAAAAAATAAGATCGAAATTTATGGGTGCGTGTTATACGCCAAGTACAAAAATAAGAGTTTTTTAAAAAAAAGAAAAAAAAAGACGAGCATTAAAAAAATTAGACTGCTACATATATCGAAATACTGTTTATCTGAAAGAAATGATATCCCTTATGAACTTAAATGTTTATAATTCTCGAAGTACGCTTTTTTTTTTTTTTTTCTAAAGCTTGGAAAAATACCTCGAACAAATTACTTCAAAACATAAGAACATTACGCATGTACATTTCAGATTGCTTGGAAAAAAAAAAGATGGTGCGCGTTATATGTCAAACATACCTAAAAATTTAAATTGCAGCTTGAATGTATAGGTGCGGGTTATACGCTGGATTTTATGGGGTACATTTAATTTTTCATAAAAAAAAAAGGATAGTTCAAAATAAACGAATCTTTTATTTTGATGACATACATGTTCAAGTTTGGAATCACTACATAATAAAAAAAAGGATAGGATTATAATTTCTTATTCTAAAATATCTTCTATGGTTTTCTTGTAACACTTCAAAAATATGAAATTTTAAATTAAAATTTTGGAAAAAAAAATATAGAATAAGCAAGAAAAGATTATGAACAACTGAACATGAATTCTAGAAAATTAATGATACCGTAAAATCCGGCGTATAACGTGCACTTTTAATACAAAAAATAAGATCGAAATTTACGGGTGCTTGTTATACGCCAGGTATAAAAATAATAGCTTTAAAAAAGAAGAGATTAGCATTATTAAAAAAATTATACTTCTACGTGTACCAAAATATTTTTTTAACAGAATAACATTGCTTGGAAAAAAAATAAAACTTAAAGGTTGTAATTTCAAAGTAGACTTCTACATATACAGAAATACTATTTATTTAAAAGAAATGACATTCCTCATGAAAAAAAAATCTTAAAAAAAGGGTAGTTCTAGAAATGTACTATTTTTTCAAAAGCTTGGGATATCTCGAATAAATAACTACAAAACATGAGATCACTGCACACGTATATTTCAGGTTTCTTCGTAAAAAAGGGTAACTTTTTTTTTAATAAGGTGACCAATTTTTTTACAATGAAGAGGAGGAGGAAAAATTTAAGTAAAAATTACAACGGAAATACATGAAACATTTTATTAATCCAAACAAAAATACACATAACAGGGATGGTGAACCAGTGGCACGCGTGCCATCAATGACACGCGACACAATTTTGCATTTTATTTCAAAATAACAAAGTTCCCGATGAAGTATTACGAACAAACTCGAGTGTTCGGTGGCGGGGAGCACACTAGAGTTTTTATTGTCTTGTCTTAGTTACTTCGTGGGCTACAGTTGCTTATGATGTAAAATTTCTCTACGGATAGCATAGTCAATTTTTTTGACACAATTATATTTTAAAGTTTATTTGTGCTATATTTACGATTTTTAACTGCCATTTAACATGGCTAGTTGAGCATAAGAACAAAATATGCAAGATAGTAAGTGTAACAGAGAATTTCAAACTTGGTGAATCTAGAAATATGGCATTTTTAGTAAAGGCGACAAAGCGGTGTGTGTTTATGTTCTGGAACATTGATATGCAGATCATCGCCGGTAAAACGGCATTTTGAAACGAATTACAAATCCTCTTGTCAAAAAAGTGAACCACAGTAAAACTAATTAATTGCTTAGAAACCGTTTGGCAGATAACTCCGATTCAGCATGCTTTTTTCTAAAAGTAACATCTTACAAACCTAATGTAAGTAATTTGTCCCCTTCAATCTGCAAAATTAGAAGTCACTCTAATGTTACTTTATAATTTGAATTACACTTATAACTAAAACATTTACAACAATACAGTACGAAAGGTATTTTTTCGTAGTAAACAAAGAGTTTTGAGTTGTTAGTACTTAGTTTTATTATTTTTTCCCAATAAAGACAAGTCAAATTTATTTGATGGCACGTCTATACCTCATTAAACACTTGTTTAGAAAAAATGGCACGTTGATTCATAAAGGTTCGCCATCCCTGCACTATAATTACTTAAACATATATTTTTCCATTGAAGGTTTTTTTAGTCGATATATTACTTTTAAAATATCGGAAAATTTGAAACAAGAAATATCCTTTGCATTGAACTTAACTTAAGTGCTACAGCTGAAGTATCAACATTCAATCTTGATTTCTCACTTGTCAAATAACCATTACCAATTGAAAAAACTCTTTCAACTGTTGCACTAGCTCTAGTGCAGCACAAAGTAAATTCAAGAATATATATATAGCTAAATTTTCATATGGAATGTGTTCATTTTTCAAATGGTTAAATATTTCCACCCATCTTGTATCAATTTCAACACAAGATTTACCCACTATTCTAATTTATCAGAATTAAATATACATTCAGTCTTCTAATTCCTTCAAATAGACAATTGTCATCGATTTTAATATCAGGCATTTCTTTTGATAAAAACTCAACGTAATTTTCTATATCTGCCCAATTTACTTGCGATGAAGTCAAGAAACACCATTGAGAACTGTTATATCCTGTGATATTTATTTCAGACCATTCTTTGACATATTGGAAACATGTTTGGTAAAAATTTTGCACTTTTTTGGTAAACTTCTCGGTTATACCATCATTTGATTCTTCTAAGTTTGACAATTTACTTTTATTATTAAAGGAATAAATATTTTTTCATATCGTGACTTTTTAATTTAGAACAAAATCATTTAAAATAAGGCTAACTTCTGTAGCTTAAATATGTTTACCACCAATTTTTTTTAATTGTTTTGTGGAAAAAAGGTAACTGATTATGTACAAAATACATTATACTATCTCCGAAAATTCCTACTGTACCGGCCCATACCATACGAGTTCGGCCTGGCATCTCTGAATACAGATATTCAACAGATTAGTTTTAAAATATTGAAAAGGGGGACAAGCTGGACCTCAATCCACCAGCGGCAAAAGGGCCTGTGAGATCTTCTGCGCCCAGGACCCGAAATGAGCTTAAATAGGCACTGTTTGCAAGCAACTTTTTTCATGTATGAAGATCAACAAAAGTAAATACAGATGCTAGGTGGATGTCAAACTTGCAGGATGAGATGAGAATTTAAACAAGAAGTCCCACTCACGATTAAAAAAAAAAAGATTTGTAGAAAAGTATGATAGAGTACATTTGTCTTATTAACTTAATTCAGTGGCGCAACAGCCCATGAAGGCCAAGGCCTACTGTGCCCAACTCATTATATGCGACCTTGGGACTTGAGGTGCATGAGCAGATGTTCGCGCAACCCCCAGTGTAAGTTCCCAAACAAGCTTGGTACTCATTTATCGACCCAATGAAGGGATGAAAGGCTGAGTCAACCTTGTCCAGCCCGGGGTTCGAACCTCGGACCTGTGGTGTGGAAGCGCGATGTGCTAACCATTCAGCCACTGGGCTTACTTTGTCTTATTAAACTGACTCTAAAATTAAATATGCTTTCAGCTATAGACAATATGAAATTAGCTCAATAAATTAATTGTACTCGAATAAAACTTATATTTATTATTTTTTACAATGAATGCAATCACTTTTAAAGGTGCAGTTCTATCCTTCGCTCCTACAATGAGGCCCGCGAGCCAAAACAAGTTGCCCACCCCGATTAAATTAATAAATTACTGATTGTTAAAAATTAGAAAACAATTAAGACAATCATTATTAATATTATTTTAGTTCGAAAGTTAATAATGCTATAAAAGCACATTTACAGGAAGGGAAAAATAAGAAAAATAACTATGATGTTTATAAAAAGTCATTTGAACTTTAATTTTATTTGTTAACAATTAGCGCGAAATACTCTTCCGTTCAGAAAATTTCTTTGCACTCGTCTCTTCAATGGCGGAAAAGAAAAAAAATTTTTTTACCAAGCAATTATATTTGCTTCCGAGTCGTAACAAAACAAAAGACCTTCTTTTTAATAGAGTTTTAGTACAAAAATTATATAAGATCACATTTTTTTTAGAAATTTTTTTTTAACGTAAAATCTTGATTCCTATTTTTTTTCCACCTCTAACAATTGACTAATCACATTAATAAATCTTGGTCATTATGCTGCTCACTAAAAATAATAAAAGAGAAAAAAAAATCTTTTTTGTACTTAAGTACCATTCATTTTTTTTCCTCGACTAAACATCCGCAAAGATTTAATGGGTTGTTGCTTGTTTCCTTTTTTTTTATGTTGTATAATCCTATTCTTTGTTTAAAACTTGTTTTATTTGGCACTCCTCTTCAATGCAATTACATCTTAATGTAAGATTTCATTTCAAATGGGTTAGCGAACTTTATATTAAAAAAAAAATTGCTCATACTCAAAGATTATGTATTTCGAGCAAGTACTTTTTTTCTTTTCAGAGTTTTTGATCTGTAACAAATATCAGAACCTGGAACTATTACGGAAATATAATTTCAACTTTCCCTCTTATAAATATATCACGGAATTACTTTTAGATATATTTAAGGCAAGGATGGCGAGCCCGTGTACCACAGTGTGGCACGGTTGAGTTAAAACAGTGGCACGCGAAGACTTATTGAAAAATTAAGATTTGAAAAAAATAATAAATAATAATTGTTTTAGAATTTTATTGAAATGGGGTTGTCTTAAGCATATATATATATATAATAAAAGTGAAGAAGTATTAGTGTGACATAGCCATCTGTCGATAGCTGTCTTGGGGTTTCCGCGTAAGTTAGAGGTGTGGGATTATCGGAAGGATATGAGACATTCTATAATTCTTAATATGACTTTTATTAAGAATTTAACTTAAATTACTTATATATAACGAACAAACTTATATTAAGTGAGAATAAACCAAAGTACGCCGATTTAATTAAGTCAAATCGCGCAATTAGATCACTTATCAATATAACTAATTAGATCCACCTAATCTCGATTCAATAATTTACTAGCGTTCAGAATATAATCCTCCTACCTTGGTTGAAGACTCAACGATACAGTTACTTTCAGGTAGACTGATGAGTTCTTGTATAGATTAGCGAGGGTGGGCGTCTCCGTGATTCCTGGGTAGGCCTTCTAATTACACTTCCACCTATTCCGAACTAAGCTTTCTCTAAATTGCCATCATTGCTCACTAAACTTTCTATCCTTTTAAAGGTTATCTTATTTGCATTTTTGCTTCGTTTTTACTTCTTGGATTTGGGTTGGAAAAGTTTTGCCATTAATCGTGGCCGTCAAAGAACGTAGGGGTTATGTTAGAAGAAGAACGCGAGAGATGTCACACTAGAACCTACAGTGCTAAAGCAAGAAGAAATTGGAATTCACGAGACACAACAAATGTAGATACAAAAAAGTCTTTGGACTAAACTGGAGACCTATTATGATTTCTAAAGCTGTCCCTGAATTAGGCCAGCGAATCAGGGTTACCAATGCTTTATGGATCCAACCTTCCCCGTACAACAGAAACTTTCGACATAATAGGAGGGTAAAAACACCAAGTTGAAAAGTTAAGCCTAATACAACACGTGGAAGAAAAACTGCTAATATATTAAAATGAAGCTAAGAAAAGAGAACAATAATGAATGTCTCAAGGAGATTATATATATATATATATATATTAAATACGCTTAGTTAATTGAATTACAATAGAAAATTATCATGTAGAGCAAGGGTGTCGAACTCAAAGGCTAACTTGGGCCAAAGAAACAAGGTTTACTTTTAGGTGGGCGGCAAAAAGAAATCAATATTCGTCGAAACGCAGGTTTATTTCGAATGATACGTTATGATAAACATATACAAAAGAAGAAGAAAATTTAATATTTACGGCCCGACACTTGACACCTCTTTTATCTGCTAATATCTTTACTATTTCGGGAGAAATTTAAATGTTTAATTATATATTAACGTATGTCGATATACTGACCGAGCCGCAAAAATGTTCGTTGAGGGTCGCGAGTTTGACACCCCTGATGAAGAGATACTCTTTAATGCTGTGTGTGCGCACTGGCTTTCAAAAGGTAAATGCAATCCCGAGATTTTCAGAATTTGAGGGAGCGTGTTTTAAGATATCTGGAAGAAAATAATGAACGACCAAGCGAGTGCTTGCTACTTAAGGATGAAGATTGACTATGTGATTTAGTTTTTCTTACCAATACACGAGACGTTTAAATAATTTAAATTTAAGATTATAGGGGGGAATATTGTATTTTCCCTACCCTAGTTGATCTTAAATCTTCTTTTGTGAACAAACCTTTTGCTTAACTTGTCTCGATCTTGGGGGAAAAAATATTTAACACATTTTACATTAATGCAAGAACTATCTACAAAAGTTAATGCTGCTCTGAGATATTATAGATTTCAAAATTTGATATTCATTCTGCAGGATTCATTTAGTGCTAGGTTTGAGGAATTTCGAGATGATAAAAAAATGCTGATCTTTTCCCAAATCCTTTTTAAATTTGTCTGCAAGGCGTTAATTGTTACCCACTTCATATCCAAATAGAAATTGTTGACCTACAGCAACATACGACACTGGATAATAAATATAAGGATCTTATTTTAACTGCAAGTGATCAAATTATATTATATTTTGGATCAATACATGTTTGTGAACAAATGTTTTTAATTATGAACATAATGAAATAAAACAGCGCACAAAATTAACTTATATATATCTAAGACAATCTAATTTTGTTAGCAACTTCAAAGAGAGAGCTAATCCTAATATATAGGTTACTTGGTAAAAAGAAAAGAAAAAAAAACCCTTCAAATTTAAAAGCCACATTAAACAAGTATTGACTGTTTAATAATTATTTAAAATGTTTCAAGTTACTCATTTTTATTTTATGCCTAAATAATTGAACATGGAAAAAGTTTACTAATAATAAAAAAGTTCTTAAATATATTCCATTATTCTTTAATCCATTACTTCGATCTTTTCTATTTGCTTCAAAATCCCATGGTCAGTTTGTGATCTTTTTTCACCTTTTCATATTTATTGTTCGTTGGAAAGTTTGGAAGCGGCATGCATAGTTTTTTCTTTTTCTTTTTTTTATCAGATAGTGGCACACTTCTCGAAAAGGTTGGCCATCCCTGATTTAAGGTATCCGAGTACGTTCGGAACCGTGATTTTGCAAAAGCGTATAAATGGATAATATTTATGGTAAATTTAGTGTCAGATTAGAAAATGTATATAAAATTGTTTTAAGAATAGTATTACAATAAAAAAATTATTTAAGTACAATATTTTGACCAAAAATGAACATAGAATGACCCATTTTCAAAATATTCTCCTTTTGCTTCTATTACAATAATATTTTGCCTGTATATAGCTCAGACCTCTGTACAGAGGTTCAACTAGAATTTTTGAAATATATAACTTAGAAGTGGGTTTATCCATGTTTTACGACAACAGAGGGGGAGAAATTTTAAGAAAAAAACGCCGATAATTATTTCAATTGGTAGTAACTCTGAAAATAACGTGAATTTTTCAAAAATCATAAGTTGAACCTCTGTACAGAGGTCTGGGCTATAATCATAATAGAAGAATGTTATCATAATAGAAGCATTTTTCACAAAATGAGAACATTTTGAAAAAAAGGTTATTCTAAGTTAATTTTTTGCCGAAATATTGTATTTAAATATTCTTTTTTGTCAAAATGTCCTTAAAACAATTTTATACATGTAGTCTAATCTAAGTGACACTAAATAGCATGAAAATTATCCATATTTGCGCTTTTTTAAAATCACGGTTCCGAACGTAGTCGGATACCTTAAAGTAACAGTGCTGTAGACACCGGGACGTCTTAAGGCATAAGCCAACTGGGCCCGGGCCCAAGGCATCGGCTTCTAGGGGGTCTCATCTCATTCTCGATCAAATCATGATCCGAATGATTTTAATGGATAAATGTTATTCTCGGGCATATTCTTCGAAAAACTGGGAGTTTCGAACTATACGCCAACTGTAACAGTGGCATAACTGCGTTACTTTATCATGTCCATGTATAGGTCTAGGCCTACGTCTATGGACCAGCATTACTCAATTTAATCGAAGGGTGGCAGTCGGTCGAATCGATTTGCGCCCAGGTCTATGAAATTGTGAGTCACACAAATTTGTTTATAGGTATTAACTTGGAACTGTTATTGATAAAGAAAAGAGTAGAACGAAAATGTTCGAAAAAAAGAACGGAAGAATTGGGAATAGAGGACTCCTTATTTGGTCAGAGACAAGATTTTTGAGGTTGGTTGATCACATCCCATCTCAGATAGGTTTCTAGAGATGTCTTCCATTAATGAATCCTAATGAAATGTGAAAAGTGAATACCAAAATACGGAACAGTTTTTAAAATAGAAATATATTTCAACACCAGTATAACATTCTGATTTCACTATTATGACGATTAGTATGTTTAGCTGCACTATTCATTTTTACAGGGTGCCCAAAGATTATTGGGACACACTTTATGGGGAGATACGGGACATCATAATGATTCAGATTTTCAAAGCAACCCATGGTCAGGAACTTCTTCGTTCGCGGCTAGGTGGTGTGGCTCACAAAAGCATTGGAGGAAACAGACCTGCATTACCACAGTCATTTGAGCCGTCATTTACCGCAAAGCAGTATGGAACATTTTACGAACGCCGAGCTGGCAGAAATGCATCTGATTTACGGATTGGCCGAAGGAAATGCACGAGCAGCAGAAAGATTGTATTGCGAAAGGTACTCAGGAGAGAGAGACGCACCGGATGTCACAATTTGTATGAATATGGATCATTACGAGGTAATAGGCATATTGAGGGTGGGACACGAGTGACTCAAACTTCCAGCATGACCCAACCTTGACCAATAAGTATTTTAGTTGATCTCAGTCTTGTGTTTCTTCGTTTCTTGTACCTGTCATAC
Source organism: Trichonephila inaurata madagascariensis (assembly GCA_019973955.1). Taxonomy (NCBI): domain Eukaryota; kingdom Metazoa; phylum Arthropoda; class Arachnida; order Araneae; family Nephilidae; genus Trichonephila; species Trichonephila inaurata. The sequence continues at coordinate 110,147 of BMAV01000889.1, read as the reverse complement.
TACTTTTCCATGACGTTTCCGATCATGGTTTGGCATGCAAATCTAAATATTTGTGATGTCCCCAACCTCCTCTTAAAGTTTGCCCCAATACAGTGGCGTAACGGAGAACATTTGGGCCCCAACTTGGATTTTACAAAGGGCGGCAGTCGGCTTTACTCGGCGGCAGTCAGGATTTAGGGCCCCTAGAGCCCTCCCCACAATGCAGGGGTGTATGTTACGCCATTGCCCCAATAATCTCGCGACACCTTGTACATAAATCAACAATTTTTTCCCCTAATTAACATGCGTTTCTGATCTGTCTTCTATTTTTTAACGTTAAATGCACTTTTAAATCTTTGAATTTTAGATATAAAGACTAAGTGTTTATTGAATGCTTTTAAAATTTTAAGACACAATATGTTGATGTGCTTCTGTGTGTGTAGTAACTTTACACACTTATATTTAATGGAACATTTGTTCATTTGAAAATATAATTCGAGTCTTTATACTGATTTGTTATTTAGATGAATGATTTTTTTTATCAACATCACACGATAAAATAACACTAGGGCTATTGGTGACGGACCTCGCAATTTTGAACAACGGTCAAGTGACGAGAACGACATCTTGGCAGTCTCCCCCCTTTCTCTAAACTTTTATACCACAGAGAGAACTTTGAGACTTGACAGATTTAACAAGCATCGACCCCTCTACTGTGTTGATCTTCAGAGGCACTATGACTAGAACTCATAACACACCGGAGACGAGTCCGTGACCATGACTACTATCACCGCGGCGCGCGCGCGCGCGCCGTCATTTAGTAAAGACAGATTAAAATATATCTTAGATGAACACACACATGTTCACCTACAAGAGTTACTCGTCAAGATTATTTAACTAATGATATACACTAAGAGCTCCTCTAAAATTTATCAGGCAAGAGATAATATTTTTAAAGCTTAAGAAAATACGTCATATAATCTTCAAGTTTAACTATAAATTTGAGAAAATTTTACAAACACAAATGATATATTTATCGTTAATTTAAAACAAATCTTCGTAAAAATTAGTCTCCTTTGAAATTATGTTATGGAAAACCCGACTTTTTTACTGAAACGTTTTTCTTTAATCTATTGTTGGGGGGAAAAAAACTGTTAATTTATAAGTAATAAGCAAATTTTTAAAAATTTGTAGCAATTTTTTTTAAAAAAAATCTAAGACAGGGAGGACATGTTGGTTATTTTTCTGAGATTTTAATTTGAAAATCTTTTTACCATTTGAACATCAAGTATCACTACTTAAGCAGAGGTAATTTTCGAAAAATTCCTTTTCCATTAAAATTTATATTTGCTTTTTTTAGTAAATTTTTGTTAGTCAACACTGTAACAATTCAAAAATTGTTGCACTCCTTCCGAAAAACAATAGGATTTAAAACTATAATAAATCAAAGGATAGACATACTGACAAATTACAGCATGGCTATAAAATTTTTAATTTTAATCTTTTAATTTCAAATTTATTTTAATATAAATTAATTATCCTAAAATTTGGAAAAATTAATATATTTATAATGTTTTTAATTAAATTTTTTTAAAAATAATTCCACAAAAATGTAAATAAATCCTCAAGCAAATGGAATTATTTTTGGATAAGAGGCCAAAAAATCGGGACATATGGCAACCCTACATATGGCTTTAAAAAATAAGATTGAATAGGAATTTGAGATGCCCACAGAAAGACTTTTATTCAAATAATAATAAAAAAACCTTTTTGTGTTGTTGTTGTTGATCCTTCTATATTATTATACCGAAAGAGGCAGGTACATTCACAGTCGCATTCGAATCAAAAGGACAATCATTCTCGAAGGGCAGCCGGAGGGGGGGGGGAGAGAAGTGGATGGGGAGTAGACAACACACAAGTAGTTTTACCGAAAAACCTGCAGCGCATTCCGGAGATGGTTTTCTTCTTTCTTTTTCAGTCATTACACAGACATGTAGGCTATTTGGAAATGATGGATTATAAAACAAATCAGAGAAAAAAATTGTTCCGCAGCGGTTTCTTCAAATGCGACCATCGGCACAGACTATTGTGTTAGTATTTTCATATTTCTCTTTTCGGACGGGCGTTTGGAGTAAAAAGAAAAATTCACTCATGATTCATTCACCATACTTGTGAAAGAGAATTCCGAGCATATATATCTGGAAATAGTAGGTATAGGGAATTCGAAACAAAATTGCAGTTGCATATAGGTTAATGCTTGCAATAGGCATTCCTTTACAATATGGTTCCAGAGCCACGGTTAGAATAAATTAAAATTATAATCAAAGAAACGCAGCGCTATACTACTTGAAAGTATATGTAGAATTACCTGGTCTTTTTTTTCAATTCCAACTATTATAGTTCACTCTCTCCCAAAATATATATCCTGTTCAAATTTTCACAATCGTTAATAAAATACTTTCTATTTTTATCCATTCAAGTTCAAATGCATTTTTTTAAAAACTTGTAATGGATGACACCTGATGTTAATACAGTTTTTTCAAATATTAATTCGTTAATTAAATTAAAAAATTAATAAATAGTATCAAACAAAAAACAGCATATATAGAAAGATAAATCGTTCGTTGGGTCTCTGTGTAGCGCAATGGACTTCTAATCCAAAGGACTGTAGGTTCGAATCCCACCGGGGATAGCCTAATTTCTGAAAATGTGATTTCTTTACTATACTATTTCATTAGAATAATTAAATTTAATTAATGAAAAAATCGTAACAAACAAAAAATAATAGAGTCCAACACCCTATATAGAAAATAGCTTTCTATATTTTGCCACTTAATATTGTGATTCTGTCATATGTATGTACATATTTATATTAATTGTAATTATTTATTAATAACAAGTTTAAACAAAAACAAAATTTTCCTTTGTGTAGGAATTGACTTGTATATTTGAAGGTGTTAAGGTAACTGACTCATCTCCGGCTTATATGATTCGAGCCTGGTGCCGCTCGGGACCCAATGTGCAGAAGGGGCTTATCTACGTTAAATATGTCGAACCTCAAACTTTCTACCAATGGTGTTGTGTGGGTTTCAGCTCAGGTGGCGTCCTCGTCACTATACCATGTGTTAAGGTAATATATGACGCTGTTTCAATGGCGGCGATGTGTAACTGTAACCCCGAGAAGAGGGGGGAGTGATAAGTGGAGCGTTAGAGTGAGTAGATTTCCTGAGGTGTTGTGAGTTGTGAGAGTTAAGTAGTATATATAGGGTGTGAGAGATTTTAATTTGTAATGTGTATAAGGTGTGAGATTTTAGTTTGTAATGAATAAGGTGTGAGTATATAGAAGTTTGTAAATAAAGTTATTTGTTATTGGAGAGAGGTAGATTTATTTGTAGTTAACGTAATCAGTACTGAAGGTTATTTTAATAATAGCACATGAAGCTGAAAAACTATTAAGATGATAAAATGTAATCAACTAGTGGAAATGAGGTTACACGGATTTTTGTGTATGTTACTCAACCATATACAAGTAAACCACAATTACAAGTTGTAGTTAACAAGTAATATAAAAAAAATGTAAATTCCTACTTAGGTCAACATTTTTTTTAGTTACTTTTTATTAAATACTTACAATTAATATAAATATGTAATTACATATGACAGAATCATAATATTAAGTGGCAAAAACACCTTTTAAATTATCATTACAAACTCTTTTTAACCCTATAAAATTTGTAATTAAATTTTTTAATAAAAATTTAATATAATAGGTAGGAATTTATCTTAAAACCAGTGTAAAAATAATGCTGACGTCTGACTAGCATATGATTATTCAGGTTAAGTTAAATCTTCACCACAAATTTAACAAAAGCTGTTTTATCCAATGGTGCTGCCCCATCTAGAGGAACAATATAGACAAAAATATATATCTCAAACTACAATAAACTAATTAAATTTAATTAATACTTGAAAAACTGTATTAACATCAAGTATCATCCATTACAAGTTTTAAAAACAAGTATCATCTATTACAAGTTTTAAAAAATGTATTTGAATAAAAAGTATTTTATTAACGTCTGAAAATTTGAACAAGATATATAAATAAATATATATATAGGGAGAATGTGAACTAATAGTAGGAATTTAAAAAAGGTTTATTAAATAAACATTCCTTTGAAAAATATAAGCTATCCAACTTTATTTTTGAAATTATTTTTGAATTACAAAACTGTTTCCCACACAGAAATTTCTATTATCATTTATAGCCACTATATTTATATAGCAACGGTAGAAAGTGGTCATAATGTCGAACTCGTCGCATCGTAGGTTGGAGTCCGGGTGCCAATGAAGATCTACCGTGTAGAGTGGCTGAATCCATCAATGCTCGTTGTCCTCAAGATGGCGCGGTGTAGAAATTAGAAAAAGGGGTGTTAGTTCAAGTGTCATTCTCGTCACTTGATCGAGGTTCAAAAATGCGAGGTCCGTCACCAACAGCTTTCCTGCTGCTCATGAATGCGACATTAACAGAGTGAGTGTATATTAACATCGCACTATTCAGCTACACGAGGGCTTTCGGCAATGGACCTCGAGATTTTGAACCATTGTCAAGTCACGAGGAGGACACCTGAGCTGGCACCCCCCCTTTAACTTCCACGTCACACCAACGGGAGGATGTTTTAACCTCGACATATTTAACGTGTATCGGCTCCCCTCTGCACGGCGGGTCTTCTGCGACACTAGGGTCGAATTTCATGACACGCCAGTCACGAGTCCGTTTCCTTGACCACTAGGCTACCGCGGTCACGTGATGTTAAATAAGAAAATAAAAAATTATAAATATATATAAATAAAAACAGAGAGAAATAGAAATCTTTTTAAAATAAGTAATCGTGAATTACTAATTTTTTAGAAATTTTTAAAAGAATATAAAATTTTTAAAAAGCAAAATCTGAAAATATTTATTTCAAATTATCTTTGTAGAATACTGAAGAATAAAATTAAAATTTACAGTCAGAGAGAAAAAATTCTCTACGTTAATTTTAATAATGACGTGCATTTTAAAAAAAAATTTTTACTTTTTCTCAAAATATTTATTCCGAATTGTGTATAATTTATTTCTCAAAAACATTTTGTGATAAAATATTGTAATTTAAATATTCTTTCCATAACTTTTATTTTAGACAAAATGATTTTATTATTTTAAATTGAATCTAACATTAAAATTTTTTTTAAAAAAAAGCTATAGAAAGAGGGAGGGGAAGGGGAAAGCTTGAATACTGAAACAATATTTTAATTTTACGCATGATATTAAAATGCTCCTATAGAAAATCAAAACAATTACCAATATTTGATTTGCATTTAAATTGTATTTAAACAATTGATATATAATTTATTAATTTTTAATTATATTATTATGAATTGTCATATTTCTTGTTACATTTTATACATCAGTCTATTAAGACATTCGACTACCCTAAAATTGAGAATTTTGCCAAAAATTGGCAAATTTTTTTATGATTTTTATTTTAAAGGCCATTTTATTAGCTTTATAAAAATACCAATATCTAAAAACCACACACACAAAAAAAATTCCCAATATTTTTTTTAAAGTTGTCGCAAGTAGTCGAGTACCTTAAATACTTTCCCACACAATGAAGAAACAACAATATTCACATAACTTATAGACCAATAAAATTACTATATATATATATATTATATATAAAAATATTAATTAAGAACTTAATAGCTTAAGGAGCTTAGGAGTTGAAACGTTTAGTTATTTCCTGGCCACCTGTGTGTTTTGCCTTTGTTGGTCAATTGTACTGAAAGCTTAAATGTCTTAAGAAAATTTGTTTACTGTATAGATTTTTAAAGTTTGATATTGGGGTACCTCCCCTTGTTTATATATGTGTATTTCCACTCTTCCTTTTTATTTTATGTTTTTGTCTTAAATGTTTTTTCCAAATTTGTTTTAAATGATATAATTTGTGTTACCACTTACGTCTGTAAGCCTCATGTTATGCAATGTGGAGCATGAGGAGTTTTGCAAATAAATTAAATAAAAAATTTAAAAAAAAAAGAAATAATAGCTTAGGATTTGTTTCGATTCCAACCATTTTCTATTGTATTGTTATCAGTTCACACATTAGAGTGCAGTAAACTTTAACCTATTACATTCGAAAGCATCAAATACAGACTTAACTGTTCCCCGGTTGAAATTTTTGTTACAATCCGCATACCAAATATCGTATGAACCGCGAACAGTGATTTAACTGCAATGCTCTTTCCCATGGATTCTATTTAAATCCACGGAGAATTTTCCGCACAGCCCAAGATAAACAAATGCTTATTTCACAAATCGCCCATCTCAATCCCTTCTTGGAGGCGGGTGCTCGGAACAAGAGATGATGGATACTCGAAAGCCTGAAGGTACAGCGGGAACCCTCTCCCAAATCAAGTCCTTGACAAGGTATCGAGGGCATGAAACGATTAGAGAGCATCCCCAAGAAACGGAACCAATAACCCGGACAACACCCACCTCTCTCTGTCCGGTGTGGGAGGGACCCTTTTTCAGGCAGGCGATGGAGAATGCATCGCCGGCGGTTCCGAAGCGTGGACAACCCGTTCCTTTCTCACGGTTTTGCATCTTCCCCGTGGGAATGTGACCAACACATCGCTTTTTTGACCGACTTCGCTGTAGGAACAATCAGCCGCTTCTCTCACTGCCTCCAGAGAGGTCGAAAGGGATTCAGAACGCTGCATCCACCCGATACGTTTCGTGTTGGGCTCTCATGTTAAATACGTTTCCATCAGGGTGAGGTCGGTAATTGTGTTGCATTGGCGGCTATGGTTCAGAGAGCATAGCTTTTCTTATTTTGTGCCCGAGATGAAATTTACATAAATAATCTACATCGTATCTTCAATCCAACAAAGTAATGTATTATCATAACCCTATTGAAATACTGTGTTATTATACTTCGGTTTCATTATTCTAAAAGGAAAATTAAATGTAATCTTTCCCGTACGTTTGAATTCCCACACTCTCCTGACATATTATCTACCCGTTACGTTTAAAAATAGATCTTAAAAAAAAAAAAAATGTGGGGCATCAATTTTAAAATAATAAATTGATATGTTCATCAGATAGTTTTTTTTAAAAAAAAATGAGAATTCTATTCCTATAGGATTTTTTAATAATCCTGTAACCCCCCCCCCCTTGTGCAATTTATTTTATGTTGTGTGATCAAATATGTATTTAAGAAAATACAATAGAATGAATGCTTTATTAATCGAGCTTTACATAACTAAAGGATTAAAAAGTATAGTTTTATAACTAAGAGCTTGTTTTATAATAATTTATACATTTCTTAACACATTAAATAAGGATTTATAAACATAAAAATTACAACTTCAGTTGGAATCGGGCCGTATCTGGCATGTTATAAGGCTTTTATCGCTTTACGTTAAAGAATAAGACTCGAATTTTTGGAATATTTTTTCAGGCATAAAAGAGAACAGAGACATTAATACTATATTCTGCTTCGCTATCATATGGAGAGCATCATATTTTATCAAATTACTCATTTAATTCCTACTATTAGTTCACTCTCTCCCTATATACAGTAAAATCCGGCGTGTAACGCGCACTTAGAACACAAAAAATAAGATAAAAATTTAGGGGTGTGCGTTATACGTCGGGTATGAAAATGGAACTTTTAAAATAAAGAAAGAGATGGGCATAAAGAAAAATTACACTTCTATATGTATCGAAATATGTTTATTAAAAAGAAAATATATTCCTTATGAACTTAAAAAACTGTAGTTCTAGAAGTGTGCTATTTTTTTCTAAAGTTTTTGGAATAATACCTCGAATATATATATATGACTTCAAAACACAAGAGACATTGCATACGAACGCTTCAGAATTCTTTGTAAGACGGGGTTGCGCGTTATACGGCGAATGTATCTAAAAATGAAAAACTGCAGCTTGAAAGTGTAGGTGCGCGCTACACGCCGGATTTTACGGTATATATCTTGTTCAAATTTTCAATCGTTAATACAATACTTTGTATTCACCCACGGACTGCGGTAGCCCAGAGGTCAAGGTATTGGATCATGGAAGGCATGTCACGAGTTCGAGCCCAGTGCCACTAACGACCCGCCGTGTAGGGCAGTGATGCACGTTAAATCTGTCGAGAGCTGAAACATCCTCCCGTTGGTGTGATGTGGTAGTTAGGAGAGGGGGGTGCCAGCTCAGGTGTCGTCCACGTCACTTGACCATGGTTCAAAATTGTCCGTCGCCAAAAGCCCTTGGGTAGCTGAGCAGTGCGACGTTGATACTTATTCACTCACTTGTTTTTATCCACTGAAGTTCAAATACAATTTTTTTAAACTTGAAGTGGATGACACTTGATGTTAATAGTTTTTTCAAATATTAATTCATTAATTAAATTTTAATTTTAAATTTAATCTGCGTTATTTCTGATGTAGTTAGGACTAGCACCAACAGATGGAGCCAGCAAGTTTTTCTGACGAACTTTTTTTTGGTTTCAAATATATTTTTTTTAAACTTGCAGTAGATGACACACTTGTGATGTGTGTGTGATACAGTTTTTTCAAATATTAATTAAATTTAATTAACTAATATAAAACATTTCCTTGTTGACCTAAGTAGGAATTGACTTAAAATTTTTTTTTATATTACATATTTCATCTGAGTTGATCCATTTTTTCTGGAATAAAAAATGTGTTTCGCCTTTTCACCTATACCGTAATGCTAAATGAGCCATCGCTTTACGTGTTACAATGAAAGAAAAAACTATTTCTGTGTAGAATATTTTAAAAACGCCTATATATAAACAAATGTATTTTTATTGTTGCAAATTTGCATGAAAATTGAGACATTTTTCTGACTAAAAATGTGCTCCGCGTTTAGTACAGACTCTCATACATTTGACAAAGATAGCCTTAAGATTTCAAAAAATTTTAATATTTTCATGCATCTCATAATGTCATTTATAATAAACATATTTCTCACTTTTTAAAATCAATCATGTCAGAGTCTTCCAATTTGAAAATAGCCTTTTAATATTTGCTCAAACAGAAGCACAGTGAACATTTGTTTTAGTGTGTCAGACGCTACTAACCTCTATAATCTATTAATTTTACTATTTTGCTTTGGCACGAGAAGATATATCTTTTTTTCAATTCCTACTATTAGCTCACACTCTCTACATATTTATTTATTTATCTTCGTAGAATTTTCGATCGTTAATAAAATACATCTTAAAGCGCACAACTGAGCTGAAATTTTATATACATGATTATTTTGTATGACAATACAGTAATTTAATTATAATTAATAAAAATTAATTGATCAAAACTAAATATTTAAAGAATTACAAATACTTGTGTCAAAACTTGAAAAGTTTTTTTTTTCACATTTTAAAGCGCTTATTTGAGCTGAAATTTTCTATACACTATTGTTTTGGGTAAAAAAATACGATAATTTAATTATAATTGACTGAAACTAATTATTTAAAGAATTACAGATACAGCCACGGTTGGTTTCATTTTTAGCGACTTGGGTCAAAACTTTAAAGATTTTTTTTCCTCACGTTTTAAAGCATTCAGTTGGACTGAAATTTTAATTTATATACACAATTGTTTGGATAACAATACTTAATGATAATTAATAAAAATTAAATACCACTTAATGTTGTGATTCTGCCATATCTATATACATATTTATATTAATTGTAACTATTTAATAAAAAGTAAACTTAACTCAGTGGAGCGACATCCCATGAGGGACAAGGCCTACTGTGCCCAACTCAGTATACGCGACCTTGGGCCTGAGGTGCATGAGCAGATGTTCCGGTCAGGTGCTAACTTTACAGGAATGTTATTTGCAGGCAACTTTCACATTTTTAAGAAGTTATTGTAGCTTTATTGTCCTTTGATGATCGACAAATACATTGTTGAATTTTTTCCTGCTTTGTATCTTTTTGACAGGGTGAAAAGCGTCTTGTGCTACACTTAACTCAGTGCCGCAACAGCCCATGAAGGCGAAGACCTACTGTTCTTACTCAGTATACGCAACCTTGGGCCCTGAGGTGCATGAACAGATGTTCCGGTGAGGTGGTCAGTCTGATGCGAAAAGTGACCCCAGTGTTAAGTTCACAAGCAAGCTTCGTACTCATTTTATCGATCCAAATGAAGAGATGAAAAGCTGAGTCAACTTTACCCAGCCCGGGGTTTGAACCTCGGACTTATGGTGTGGAAGCGCGATGCACTATCCCTCAGCCACTGGGCTTCATTTAATAAAAAGTAGCTAACATAAAATTTTTCTTTGTTGATCTAAGTAGGAATTGATTTAAAACTTTTTATATATTACTTGTTTTACATACGTTCAAAAGGAATTAACATCAAATGATCCGTATTATATTTACATGAGACTGAAAATGAATAATTAAAAATAATTCCTATATTTAGGTTTCCCATTACTTTTATTATTTTAAGGTTATCATTTTCAATGTGTTTTTTTTAAAGAAATGAATATTATATATTTTTTATGGGAAAATAAGAGAATCAAATTCCAAATGAACCTTTTCACTAAGTATCCACAATTTCTTTTAAAGACGTGGACATGCATCTCTCCGCCTACTTCATTTACCAGCTATTATCAGCTGTTTTTTTACGGCCGTCTGAAAGCATGAAACAAACTCTAATGAATCTCGTTCGCAGCATCATCATTGTTCCTTTTTTTTTGTTAAATTTAAAGAGCAGGGCCCTCTTTTAGCCGCAATCGGTGTTTTGATCTACTTTTTACAAAACATGTTCTCACTTTATTATTAATGTATATATTACATTCACGACTTGGGCTACGTCAGAACCACATTTTGCGTAAATTATTACTTTTTTTTTCACCTACCAACAAGGGGGGAAAAGTAAAGGCCGGCGTTCTTTTCTTTTTAATCGCGGCAATTCTCAACATTCAAGGTCAAGGTTCTCAGGCAAAGCAACACCCCGGATGTAGCTACTTTTTCCTTCCTCCTGAAGAGTAATTTTCTTTTTTTTATTTAATATATAATCAGTTATACAATTAAAAATAATGTGGACAATTTTCATTACTATATATTAAACTTCTCTCTTCCGTCTATTTTTTTAAACTTTTTCTCTATTTTCTTATTATATAACTGTAATTTAATACCAATTTTTACAAAGAAAAACTGATTCAAAAAGAGAGAAACCTGAGAAAGTACCAAAATATAATGTTGTATTTCTTTTCATTTTCGTGAATTACTATGCGAAGATTCAACTAATTTACGAAGGAAAAAGTGCAATTTCCAATATAAACAAGCCCAATTTTAAAAAAAAATCCATTGGTTTTAGAAAATTTTTAAAAATCTTTCATCGAAAAAAAAGAAGAAAAAAAACCTTTTGATTAACAAAATTTATTTACTTTTAAAGTTTCCAAAAATGTGTTGCGGTTTTGAAAAATGAAAATATCATTATACGATTCTTTTTCTAAGTTACGTAAAAGAAAGAAATAGAATTTGCGCATTAGTTAAGTGTAGCAAATTACATGGATTTGGCAACAATTTTTAAAAAATAAAAAAGAGACTATCAGAATAGAATTACAGTCGGACCCCAATTAAACTAATTTATCGACACAGAACATTTAATTTGTTAACTCAGGGGAATTCGTAATATCAAGGTCCAGAAAAAACAACATTTTTTTACATCTACCTTTTGGAGCAATAACACACACAAAAAATATCCATCGTTAGAAAGTTCATACTATAAGCATTAAATACTATTAGCGAATTATTACGCACCAGTTGATTAGAAATAGTAAAATACTGACTAACGGATGTTTGACAATATGTGAAAGTCTACCCGACGCGTCTATGTGGGTTGAGTTGAGTTTGGTGTTTTATGGCGCAAGAGCCAGTTTTGGCTATACTGCGCCAAACATTCATAGGTCTGTGGTCTGGACGGGAAAAGAAGAAAATTGATGACAAGATGGAGGGTCGAAAATAGAGAAGGATCACTGGGGTACCCCGGGGTCGTGACACCCGTGTTTACCAAAGATAGTAAACCCCTTGGGAAAAGGAAAAGATCACTAGGGTACCTCGGGAGTGTGACAACAGTACCCACCTTAATAAGTTCACACCATAACCTATAAGTTCACCATATTATTTTTAATATAAAATACCTAGGTGTCGGAATAGTATACTTTTATAAAAACTGAATATTAATATTAAAACATGAAATTACGTGACACACAAGACATTTTTTACTATAAAAAGTAGCAACACGAGGGCTTTCGGGGAGGAACCTCGTAATTTTGAACCTCGACGAAAACGACACGTGAGCTGGCACCCCTTTACCTGACTACCACGCCAATGGGAGGACGTTGAGCCACGGCGGATTTTTCGTCCATCGGCCGCTCTACACGGTGGGTCTTCAGTGGTACCAGGACTCGAACTCGAGACACTTCGGCCACGAGTTTGAGTCTAAAACCACTAGGCTACCGTGGTCACTATATAAGAGAGAAAGTTAAATATTTTGCAGGAAAAGCTTATTCAAATCACATGGAATTATGGAACAATTATTTTCGTTTGTTTAAAATGAAAAAAAAAATATCTTTCCCACAGAAGAAGTAAAAATAAAACGAAAATGAACTAAGACGGTTTGAAAAAAAATATCTTTATTTGATCAAATTATTTAATATTCAAATATTTGTATTTCAAGTCATGTCAAATGTATTTTATTTCAGTATGAAAATCAAAATCCTCTCTTTATCGAAAGATTTATCTAAATCTCATAATTTCAAATAACTATTTCGCATCACATAAAAATCAATCCACATTTTAAGTTTATCAGCAAGTGATGTTAAACTACAAAATATTCAATTGCATCAATGCTTCAGTTTTAAAAGAAAAAAAAGCATGTAGATTTTTCCCACGAAAAATGCACCGAAGAATGCGGAGAAAATCATCTGATAAAAAGCAAACAAACAAAAAATAATCGCTTTTACTCCTGACTCGGTCGGATAATTCTATAACTGTTTCTTGGGCACTGTTCTAGAAATTATAACCCCGCAGCCATATTTTTTCCAGACAAACAAATAAACAGTAAAGAAAAAGGTAAATTCGACGGGAGAGAAAAGGGAATATATATATATATATTTTCAGATGTTTGGAAATGTGTTCTCACGCTTAAGAAAAACGCGAATCATTCAACGCTTATTTTTAAGTTTGTCGATGCATTATAAGAAGAATATGTGGATTTCTTTAGGAAAATTCCAAAACTTTTTCAATTGTTCACGCAGTTTTTTTCCTTTCAACATGTATCTTTATCAATTCCTACTATTAGTTCACACTATATATTTTATTTATTTATCTTGGTGTGTGTGTGTGGAATTTTCAATCGTTAATAAAATACATTTTAAAGCGCTCAATTGAGCTGAAATTTTATATACATAATTATTTTGGATGACAATACAATAATTTTATAATTAATAAAAAATAATTGATTAAAACTAATTATTTAAAGAATTACGAATACACACACAGCCACGGTGGCATCATTTTTGGTGACATAGCGACCCTTTTGGAGACTTCTGTCAAAACTTGAAAAGGTTTTTTTTAATTTTAAAGAGCTCATTTGAGCTGAAATTTTATATACACGATTGTTTTGGACGACAATACGATACTTTAATGATAATTAATAAAAATTAATTACCACTTAACGTTGTGATTCTGTCCTATGCATATACATATTTATATTAATTGTCACTATTGAATAAAAAGTAGCTAAAATAAAATTTTTCTTTGTTGATCTAAGTAGGAATTGACTTACAAAAATTTTTTCTTATATTACTTGTTCCTTTATAATCTTCAAACAGCATACCGTTGGATCCCGATTTGACGAATTCATCGAGACCGAACATTTTGTTCCTGAGGGTCTCAGGGGTGTTAACTTTTTCTGGAGGGGTGAAAGTATTATCAATTTTCAAACAGGCATAATTCTTTTAAATTTAAATTAAATAATTCGAATCTTTTACATATTATTTACAAAGGATTATGGCTTCAAAAAAAGTACAAAATGTTTGAAATATAATCATAATTTTAAAAATTATAAGGATATCAAAACATGTAATAAATATTAAATAATTTTTGCGTTGCACACTATATTTTCTAAAATAGTAGCCTCTGATGTATAAAACTTTATAGAATTATAAAATGCATCATATTCTTTAAACCCTACATCGTTTAAGAATATTATATCTTTTGTGTATTTCAAAATATTTGAAAAATATTGAAACTTTTAAAAAAATTTTGAAAATGTAATTTTTTTATTTTTTAAAAAATATAATTTATTATTCTACTAATATAAAATTACTAGTGTAATGAGGATACATTAATCTTTATAAATCATTTTATTGCTAGTAATTAAAGATACTATTTTAGAAAATAGCATGCGCAATGTAAAACTTAATATTTCTTATAGAAATATTTCTTATTTTCTTTCATGTTTATAATTTTTAAAATTATGATTAGATTTTAAACAATTTATAATTTTCTGAAGCCCCATTCCTTTATAAATAATGTGTAAACGATTGGACTTATTTAATTTTTTTTCGAAGAGTTATATGTATTTGAATATTGTTTATATTTTCAGCCCTCTAGAGAAAGTTAACACACGTGAGACCCCATTCGGGGTTATACGTTATAACGGTGTCAAAACAAGTAAAATTTTTGCACTTACCTTTTAGAAATTCGATAACCACAACAAAAATATCCATAGATAAAAGTTCACACTTTTAATTTAACTATTAAAAATACTATTAATGAATCATTACACATCATGTGATTGGAGATTTTAAACTACTGATTAATAGACGTTTGTGTGAAAATTTTTTTGATTACTGACTCGAAAAAGTCCTTTTTGACTTTATGTAGAGCAGAAAATACAGCATCCTTTACATAATGCTGTAAAAGAGAAAGTTATTATGTCTTCACAGTTTCCAAATAATGTAAAAACAATAAAAATTGTAACAGTTTTGATAGAAGTTCCATTATCAAAATTTCTGCATTAGAATCATTATTCATCAGCAAATCAACAACTGCGTCCCCGTCAAGGTACCCCGTCATCAAATGTATCGTAATCGTCAAAATCTTTTAAGTATTCCGTAACGTCGTGAGTAGATAACAAACAAAGAAAAATTGCCACAGCTTAATTTTAAAATTAAAGCAGTATTTATTTGCTTCATAGGTTACTATAGTCACACCTTACTACACTATAGTTATAAAGTCACAGTTATATGCCAAGCCGGTGCAGTCCGTCTATCTCACGGGAGTTCAATCCTTTTTCCCGAAAGCACTCGCCAATCCCTTTTCTTTCAGGGCTCCTCTCCAGTTTTCTCCATCCAGGGCTCTCCTCCTCCTAAAAAAATACCCCTTTTAAACACCAGGGGTGGGTCCACAACACGCCCCTCGTCTCTTCTCATTGGCAGGCCACAAAGTCTGCCCTCGTCCCCGGGCCACATTCGTGTACTATTTGTGCGGCAAGCACAAATACATTCCTGGTCCGTCTGGAAACTAAGAGCGCCATAATTCTTATCTAACTTCTGAACACCTTTATCCATCACACCACTTGGGTTTTATAATCCCATTCTCTCGATACCAGCCGAGGCGACAGGATTCTTTCATACAGGCTTCGCCTATTGTCAATGGGTTCCGGCTCTCTTTGACCATTATAATCTCCTAGACCGGGTGTCGGCGTTTGCCCGAGGTCAGACAATAAACAATGACCCCATGGCCAGATGCACTTGTCACACACCTGTTCGGAGCCATAAAACTTAGAATGAATGGAGGGTGAGGTTCACCCCAATAGAAGACGTCGCAATTCCCTGCGTTGGGAAGAGACAAGAATGGAACTCATGTACTATTCAAGCATTGGCGTAGCTAGCTCTGAGGGGGGCCTGTATCGAAATTCCTTCGGGGCCCTTTTTAGATATGACAGCCGTGTTAGTGAGACTAGTTATGCATGTTGGGGCCCCTGTAGCTTGGGGACCCCGTATCATTGATACGGAGGTAGCTACGCCCCTGTATTCAAGACTCACACGACAAGTTACACTTATGACTCATCTGCATCAGTGAAGTCCAATAATGGTCTTCACCCTTTCCCATCGAAATTTGCTTCGTGCAAGAAAAAGACTTTTTGTTCCGGACAAAGAGGATATGTCATTTGAAAAAAAAAAATCCAATTTTTTCTAATACAAACTAAAAAAAAAAAAAAACTTTCCAGCCGATGAAGTAATTTGTTAATTCGAGGTTTTTTATTCGTTAAAATAGTTTTTTTTTACTTCATTTTAATCGGGGAAAGAAACAAAATTCGTTAAATTGGAGTCTGTATGTGAAAGAAATGTACTACATACACAAGTAAATCTATAATGCAGAAGTACCGACACAGGTATGAATCCCAGACCTGTATCGTGGAAGGGCAATACGCTACCACTCAGCCACTGGGCTTCGATTTTGACTATACCTCACTTTTAAATGACTGTTTCGTAATGTACATGTGGCCATGGTAGCAGTGGTCATGGTCACCGACTCGAGGCTGGAGTATCATGAGTTCGAGCCTAATGCCGCCGTATAGATGGGCTGACGCACGTTAAATCAATCGAAGCTTTAAGTCCCTTGTTCAACTGGTGTGGAAAACAGGAGAGGGTGTGCCACACAGCACAGGTGTCTCATCCTCATCGCTTTACCGAGGTTCAGAATTATGAGGTCCGCGAATAGTCCTCGTACAACTTTATACTGCGTCGTTAATAAAACATTCAATTGCTCGTAATGCACATTTTCCATCACAAATTCATTTTTTAATACATATTTACTGAAACAGAAATAGAATCCATCTTAAAGAAGTATGTGTTTCCGTACATTCAAACATATTGATTGGAGTGAGTGTATAATAACGTCGCACTGTTCAGCTACACGAGAGCTTTTGGCGACGGACCAAGTAATTTTGAACCATGGTCAAGAGACGTGGACGGCACCTGAGCTGTGGCACGCTCCTCTCCTAACTACCACACCACACCAACGGGAGGACGTTTGAGCTCTTAACAGATTTAACTTGCATCGCTCCCCTACACGGCGGGTTTTAGTGGTACTGAGCTCGAACTCGTGACAAGGCCAGCCAGGATCCAATACCTTGACCACTCGGCTACCGCGGCCCAACATATTGATTGGAAAGTAGGATAAAATACACTGAGAAATAATCCTAGATAATTTATATAAGAACAGGAAGAAAAAATAATGAAAGTATACAGTCAGACCCCGATTTAACAAAACTATTAAATGAATTTCGCGATTTAACGAATTTTTCTCTTTCCACAATTAAATAGGGGTTGCATGCCTTCCTTTTAACGAATAAAAAAACCTTAAATTAACGAATTTTAGCAGCTGAAAAATTATTTTCATTAGTTTATATTAGAAAAAATTGGATTTTTCTTTTTTCAAATGGCACCTTTTTTTTGCCCAGTACAGAAAAAGACTTCTCGCAAGCAGCAAATTTTTACGGGAAAGGATGAGGACCATTATTATATACTTTACAGGTGCAGATGAGGGTGAGTCATGAGTGTAACCTATCGTGTGAGTCTTTAATAGGACAGGAAATACCTTTCTTACCTCATTCCAATCTGTATACATATAATGCAGGGGATATTTTAACGATCATGATACATTTGATGGCACACAGACTGCTTATTTCTGCAACTAAAGTTGAGGAAATTGTTGATTTGTCGTATCCAATGAATAGCGATTCTAATGCTAAAATTGATAATGAAACTACTATTAAAGCTATAACAATTTCTAATGTTTTACATTGTTTCTCTTATGGCAGTTTTCGGTAAAAGTACGAGAGCTTGAACTAAACGCGAAGCACATTTTCAGACAGAAAAATGACCCCATTTGCATGGAAATTTGTAACAATATAACTCGTACCTCTGTTAACAATATAGTGTTTTTAAAAATTTCAAAATATTCCGTGAATACTTTCTTTTTTTTGTCTTAATATGTGAAGGCAAAGCCCATTTAACATTATGGTATAGGATAAAAAACGCGAAACACAATTTATACCAGAAAAAATGAATCAACTCAGTTAAAAATGGGAAGTATGATAAAAAATACTGTTCTGTAAAGGATATAGTGAAGCCAGAATATCATATTAATTTTTCATTTCTTTTTTATATCTGAAAAAGTGTTCCAAATTCGGGTCCTATTCTTTAACATTAACCGAAAACAGCCTTATGCTTCAGGATGCAAATGATTCAGTATTTTCTTCCCTGTATGATGTCAAAAAGACTTTCAAGCATCTTAGTCAGTATTTTAGAATTTCAAATCAACTGGAGCGTAATAATTCATTAATAGTATTTTTAGCTATTGAATAAAAACTATTATAAGTTTCAACTATGGATATTTTTTGCGTATTTGCTTATAGAATTTCCAAAATGTAAGTGCAAAAAAATTTGTATATTTTGTACCCCGATATAACGAATAATCCGATTTAACAAACAAATTGCCCGGTCCCGATGAATTTGTTAAATCGGGGTCCGACTGAAAATCTTTAAAAATATTTTGATAAAAACTGTCCCTCGAAAAAAATTTAGCTTAAGATTACTAAAAGAATTTAGAATTTATGAGTACAGAGAGAGAGAGAGAAATTAGCACACACTTGTAACAAATTTAACCAATATTTGATGCAATTGCAATTCATGACAGAGAGAAATATTGAATTAATGTTTGGAACACTAAGGCTAAAGAGAGGTATTTTTACAGCTTGTAAGGAAGTTAGTTATTAAAAAAAGTGAAATGCGATTTTTATAAAAAAAATTTCTATACCTTAAAAAAAAAGAAAATTCAACATTATTTATTGATGTCAACAGAAAACACTTATAAGTCCAAGGTTCAGTAAATACAGTTATCTCTATCCATTTGATGATGTTTTCCTGTTTGATAACACTTCGCCGTCTACAGGTACATTTCATTCAAGTAGTTGGGATTAACTCTTTGACAGATATCCGACGAGTAAGAGTGGTATCGTGTCTGGTAGACAGATAGCACAAGAATTTGAAATTCGAGTTTTCGTGAAGATAACAAGGACTGAAACAAATGATAGTCGATTTGAAGTAGATAAACCTGTTTCGGCACAAGTTTCTGCGCTAAATCAAGAAATTGAATTAAAATGTACTGAATACGAAGTAAAAAACACTTGACTAATTTTTCATTCAGTTGGTGTAGTCATAAAAAAAATTACCAAAACGTATTTTGAATACATTTTTACAATGGCTAATAACACCAACTTATCACCAAAATAATACATAAGAAAAAAATTGACAAATAAACATTCCTTATTTTATTTTCTTATCACTATTAGAATGAATAATTAATAATAAATACACATGAATATATTCAAAAGAGCTTTAATAATTTAAGTTAACTAGCTTTCATTGGAAAAATATATTTTCTCTCTTTCAAATGGGCTACGGATTGGCAATTACCATTGCAGACCGGGTACATTCCCCGTGAACTGGTATCCCTTTTAAGTGTGGCACCAAAGAGGTGGATACTAACTACCACAATGTAATTTTGACGCTGCATTTTCTCCCCAGAGGGAGGCACCTGTGCTCTGACGATGTGAAATTGCACAAGGAATTTAATTTTGCCAAGTGTACCCAATCCAACCAAGGCACTCTAGGGATCTTTCACATGTCGCATAATCATATGACATGGACGCTGCCGATTCTTTGCATCTCGAAAATCCATCGACTTGGGCCGGGGTCGAGTGAGTGAATACCAACGTCGCACTGTTCAGCTACACGAGGGCTTTGGGCGACGGACCTCGTAATTTTCAGCCATGGTCAAGTGACGAGGAGAACATCTGAGCTGGCACACCCCTCTCCCAACTACCACACCAATGGGAAGACGTTCGATCTCTCGACGGATTTAACGGGCATTACTCCCCTACACGGCGGGTCTTTAGGGGTACTGGGCTCGAACTCGTGACATGCCAGCCACGATCCGATACCTTGACCACTAGGCTACCGCAGCCACTGGGTCGGGGTCGAACGCACAACCTTAGGCGTACAAGGCCAGCGCCTAACCAACTACGCCACCCAGCCGGCTAGAAAAAATATGTGCGGTAAAATCAGAATATTAAATGAATAAATACGAATATGAAAACACAAACACTAAATTAGAAAATAAAAACTAATGGTTAAATTATAACTTATTAATGAGTTTTTAAATTACCATTGTTTGAAAAAAGAAAAAATTCAATTGAGTAAGACTGAGCAGGAATCAACAACTAAAATAAAGACATTTTTCAGAGATTTTCATTTTGTGTGTTATGAGTTTCACTCATTATATATATCATTATATATACTCAAATTCAACAAACTTCGGAGTTATAACATTCTTAAAATATACATAAGAAATATATATATATATATAAATTAAGTCAATTTCTACTTAGGTCAACAAAGAAAAATTTTATTTTAGTAATTTTTTATTAAACAATTACAAGGAATATAAATATGTATATACATGACAGAATCACAATATGAAGTGGCAAAATAGAAAGCGATTTTCCTTTCTATATATGGTGTTGGACTATTATTTTGTTTGTACTATTGTTTGTTGGATTATTATTTATTCATTCATAAATCGCATTCTCGGAAATTAGGCCATTCAGGTAGGATTCGAACACGACCTTTGGATCAGAAGTCCGACGTACTTTCTATTGCGCTATAGGGACACAATTAGAGACTTTCCATTTTATATATGGTGTTGAACAATTATATTTGGTTGTTACTATTTATTCATTTTTAATTTAATTACTGAATTAATATTTGAAAAAACTGTATTAACATCAAGCGTCATTCACTACAAGTTTTAAAAAAATGTATTTGAACTTGAATGGATGAATAAAAAATATTTTATAAGCGATTGAAAATTTCAACAAGATATACATATAAATATATATAGGGAGAGCGTGAAATAATAGTAGGAATTGAAAAATACGTCATAAAAACACTTAAAGATATTTTTTTTATAGATCCTATAGTGATTATTTTTTTATAACAGCTATAAAAAAAAATTCATTCCAAAAATAGGATGAAATTAGCGGATTGATTCTTAAAGTTGAGGATAATTTTATTTAAATGACACATATTCATTAAAGATTAATAAATACGTCATACTTTTTTAAATATTTTTAAAAGAATACACACACACACAGTCCATACAAAAACAAAACTAAAAGCAATATATGAATGGCTCGGGAAAAAAAAGCGCCCGTATGCGATGATCTCCTAAATAAAGCAACCCTGCAGCGGAGAGAGAGAGAGAGAGAAACCGCTTCTAAAAGAGATTTTCTTTCAAGGAATGCACACAGGGGGAGAGAAATGTATAAGAATGTTGACCTCTACTTGGCGCTTTTTAAGTCGGGGGCAGAAGAAATTTCTATTTTTTTACTGTTATTTTTGTATGAAAGGTTTTTTTCTTCTTTTTCTTCGCGCTCACGACCAAGGACGTGAGAACTAGCCGACGGCAACTTTAACCTACATAAGTTGGGGATGCCCGCGGAAAAAAATAAAGGAGAGGGGGGAGGGTATGTATGTATGTTTTTTTTCCCCTTCAGTTGTTGTGGGAAAGTCTCCTTTGTTTTCAGTTTTCCACATAAACGAGGATAATTGGGTATTTCCTTTTGAATGACATTCCATTCATTCTGAATGTGGGATGTAAACTCATGGCAAAAATGAATACATGTAAATCGGATAAAATTAAAATAATAAAAAGGAATTTTTGTTTTTTTCGCCGATTTAACAGCAACGTAAGAATATTTTATATTTATAAATTGGAAATATTGTGATTTCGTCAAGGGAAAAAAACACAAATCTGTTTTCTGTTTTCACGAAGTCGCTAAATCACGAAAAAAAGTTCGATATGTGGAAAATTCGTTAGAGATTCATCTTTTAATTCACTTTAAAAACCCCAAAAAGCAAATTTTAAATTCATTACCACTATATTTTATTAAAAAAAATAATTATTCACACTGTTTTTTTGTGAATCAATACTTTATTATTTTATGTATCTTACCCATCAAAAATAAATCTGCAAGGAAAACAAGAAAAATAAATTATAATTTAAAAAAACTAAAAAACACGTTTTATTTATAGTGAATCGAACTAAAAAGTAAAAAAATAATTATTAATATAAGAATAAAATTATTAACGAGAAAATTAATGTCTTTGGGGTAAAAGCGTGGGATGCTCGCAAAAAAAAAAAAATTAATTGTATAATTTCTTACTAGTTCTATTCCGAAATGTTGAGTTGGTGTAAAAATGTAGTACAAAGCACCCCACGTTTTTACCACGACATTCATTTTCTCGTTACTCTTTTTATTCTTATATTAAGAATTATTTTTTTTTTACTTTTTAGTTCGATTCACTTAAAAAAAATTGTGTTTTTTAGTATTTTTTTTAAAACTATGATTTATTTTTCATTTTTTAGTTCGATCTACAATAAAAGCCAGTTTTTTTTTTTTGTTTTTAAAGCTATCATTTATTCTTTGTTGATTTTGATATTTGGAGCCAGAATTATGTGGCTGCTGGAATTAGTCTTGCTCTTCAATGGATATTAATTAATGGGTCTGAAGGGTATTTATTCTCTCCTTTTACGGGGCCTCGGATGAGTCCCATATCATTATATTTCAAAGATTCCGTCTCTAGATACAGGTCTAACTAATAAAAGTGTGTTAAGAAGAAATATTACATGTCAGTCGTATTATCACCTTTTAAACGTATTGCTATAATGTTAATTCGTATCATCACTTCTAAACTTATTGCTTTATAAAAATATAAAATATCTAGCAGTTAGAACATAAATTATTTTCATTCACATGCACGAGTCTTTTTTCCCTTTCTCACATAAAGAACACTTTGTTTTATTTGTATTATATATATATAATAACAAGCGTTTTCATTTTTAGAGTTGCCCCTTTTTAAGGGGTAGGGTCTTTTAGTCGCCATGTCTGGAATTAGTCGCCAAATTTGGAAATGGTATATGCAATTATTTGCCAAATCTGGAAACGATATGATGAATTAGTTGTCAAATCTCGAAAATCCTTAAAATCGTTATTTTTGACGATCTTGATCAGGACAATGGAACAAAATTTTAAAATTATTGTAATTCGAAAAAATTCGAACTAATTTGACCTTTTAAAGTGGATAAAAATCGAGTACAAAGATTCCATTACATACAAGTGAAACTTATTAGAGCTTGTTAAAAAAAAATCACTGTCCAGAAATACACCGTATTTTCAACTTTATATAAATATAACTTTATATTAAAATTAATGAATTTTGATGCCATTTCCTAATTTAAAGCCTACAAATTTTAAACATGCATTAATTTATAAAAAGTAATTTTCAGCATACATTACCACACGCGCTCTTAAATTTAATTACGGATATAAGATCTGTTAATTTTTTTAAAAAAATTACAGCAATTTTATTGTTTTAGTTGGATTAAGTACTTGGTAAAACCAGTTCAAAGTCACCGATTCCATAAAATGCGTTAAAAGACAGAATAATTTGAGATGTCCAGAAATATTTTAGAAATAGCGAAAAAAAATCGAATTACAAGTTCGTTAAATAGAGAATGCACTTCGCTATTAAGAGGTTATTTTACGAAGAAAATAGTAAAGTGTGTGTGTGTGGTTCCAGGAAAAAGTTCACAAAATAGAGGTTCGTAAAATGGAAGTCCAACTGTATAAAAATTACTAAGCACAATCTTTTTTTTTTATTTTTCTCTCATTTTTAGGAGCTAAAAATTCTATAATACGCATTACGTCTCAAAAATGCCGTTACGAATTAATACTAAGAATAATAGTTTCGAAGAATACTTAATAGTATATCGTTTGCGAAATCTGAAATAGTTGATCAAACGACTTCGATATTATTTGACTAAGATATCATGATTAGAATCAAATTATAGGTAAAAATATTGTTCATGAAAAGCAGCAATTTGGAGACTTTTTTTTAAATTTATTTTTATTATTTTATTTATTTATTAAATTAATTATGTATGTGCATAGAGTGAATCGGGGCAATAGGTACCATGTCGTATCGAAACAATGTGTTATACGAAACTTTGAAATGATATAAATCGAAATCTAGTCTTACGGAGTAAAATCTTATGATAGCTGAACTTTCGTTCCAGTAAAACTTACAAACGAAAATATAAGTTAACTTCAAGCTTTTAATCAAAAACAAAAATATGTAATACAAAGATTAAAACTACAGCAAAAAAATATGTTTAAAAATAATGACTATTATAAAATAAATAGAAACTGCTTATTAGGATCACAAAATCAATTTTCATCATCACTTTCACCAGAAATTACAGCTAATTTTTTGGTTTTTTCAAAGTTGTGGTTGGAACTCCGCCATCATTATAAAAGTTATTTGATGTAGTCTGTTTCGATCTTGGAATTCTTTCAGAATTTCTCTATATGGAACTAAAGAACTTTGTAATTCTCTTTAAAATTTTTCGCTAAGTACTACTGAAGCAATTAAGTTGGGAATCCCTCTAATTGAACACAAATGGGAAAAAAAATCCAGTTGGGAATTCTTATAGAACGAAAATGATATTCAATTTTTTAAAATAATATCAAATCATATCGTATAATATCAAATCTAAGTTACAAAAGTCACAAATTTTGTAATGTGTAATAAATACGAGGTACCGGCATACAATAATAGCATACAAATACACCGTAAAATCCGGCGTATAACGCGCACTTTTAACACAAAAAAACAAGATCGAAATTTACGGGTGCGCGTTATTCGCTGAGTATAAAAATGAGAGCTTTAAAAATAAAAAGAGAGATGTGTATAGAAAAAAAATTAGACTTCTACATATATCAAAATACTGTTTATTTAAAAGAAATTACATTTCTTATGAATTTAAAGGGTTGTATTTCTAGAAGTACACTGTTTTTTCAAAAGCCTGGGATAATACCTCGAATAAATGGCTTCAAAACATAACAGTATTGCATACGTACATTTCAGGTTTCTTCGTAAAAGGGGGTGCGCTTTATACGGTGAATGTACCTAAAAATTAAAAATTGTAGCTCTAAAGTATAGGTACACGTTATACGGCGATGTGCGTTATACGCTGGATTTTATGGTATACACAAACAAAAAAAAAAAAAATGGCTATATCATAAGTAAGGAAATATTTTGGATCACAAAGCGATCTGTGGTCATAATTCAGCCCTCAATTTTTTCATCCTCTTTTATAACTAGAAAGATTCTTATTAAATAAAGTAAGTAATCACTTTTTCATAATTGATTTTTGTAACCACTGAAAGTCGGCATTCTATTCAGATCTACGCAATTAAGCAGCAATTACTATTCATACGCGTGATTCCATGCGATACATAGAAGAGTCATGTAAATAAATGTAATACTTTTTATTTCTCTCTTGATAATTATTACTCCGAATTCCACCAATTATAGAATCACGCATATTTAAAATTGCCTGTAATTACAAGGGAATTTCTGTAGAGTATTTCACGAATTCAGCAAAAGATTCATTCATCTATCCTTCTAATTTTTAAAATACCTTTGCCTAGAGAAATAATTATGTTTTTTTTTAAAAAAAAATATATCACATAAATACTATTTTTTAAAACACTTAAGCGCTGCATACGATATACAATAAGTGGAATAAAAGGGATGGGGGATTTATGGAATTAAATTTACTGGGATTTCATGCAATTTATCACCAAAGCTTCTTTCGAATGATTTTTAACCTTTTAATTATTTTCTACATTCGATTTACCTTAACAAACGCTAATTTTTGTACATAATCTAGTTTTGCAATACAAATGGAGAATTGTATACGCAGTGTAATTAACACGAACAAGCTATTTTTACTCATATAAGTCAAAAGGTTTATGAACATACGTTAAAAGAAGATTATCTTTGTTTCCAAGACAAATTTTATTTTGTCTCACAGTTATAAATGCAACTTCTTATATTAATATAAATATACTAATCATAATATTTTTTTCTGTTAATATTTACAATGCTTACCATCTCGACCAGCGATATTCAACCTGCGGCCCACCGAGCCATTTTAAGTGGCCCGGTCATGGCCCATTGCTCTGAGAAATTTACTTACTTACTTAAGAATATTGTATTAAAAATTTGGAAGGGAATTCTTTGTCGAGAAATCAAATATATCAATTTTGCTTTTTGCTGTCGGTGTCGTACGGGTATGAATTGATATTCTTTTTCTATTGGGAACGGGTTAGTGGTAAAAGACAAAAGTGGATCAGCGACTATCTTAAGGGTGGAACCAATTTTTAACTATCTTTCACATCTTGCAAGCGAAAAATATATTTTGTAATGAAAAACAAATAAGGATTCAGTAATTATTTGATTTGTCACGAAAGTGATGTATTTAAAAAATACCAATAAACAGGAATCCTTCAATGACACTTTTCCTCAAAGATCTCTTTCAAGAGGCGATAAATATGTTTTCTTGAATAATCTTTACAACAGCAACAAAGTATTTTGTCAGTGGTAATATCACAACGGTAACAAAGACATCGGATGAAGTTTGTTATATTGTTGGTTATCATATGAAACCGTTTACTGAAGCAGAAATTGTGAAGGAGTGTTTTTTAAATGCTTCTTATTTAGCGTTAGTGATAAAAATAAAATAAATAAAAAATAATAATAAAAGCAAAACAGGAGTTGTAATATATTAATCAATTTTCCACATTTTAAGTTTCCAATGTCCTCCCTTCCCCCTGTTATCCTCATGTTGCGGCCCGCGTGAAATAGCTAACATATGTGGCGACCGCGTGAAATAGCTAACATATGTATGCGGCCCGCGTGAAATAACAACTAACATATGTATGCGGCCCGCGTGAAATAATCAACATATGACCGCGTGAAAAGCTAAAATTTGTGATGGGCCCGTGTGAAATAGCTAACAATGTATGCGGCCCGCGTGAAAAACTCAAATATGTATGCGACCCGCGTGAAATACTAACATGTATGCGGCCGCGTGAAATAACAACATATGTATGCGGCCGCGTTGAAATAACTAAAAATATATGCGCCCGCGTGAAATACCAATGTATGCGGCCCCGTAAATAACCTAACTTTGTTGCGGCCCGCGTGAAATAGCTAACATATGTATGCGACCCGCGTGAAATAGCTAACATATGTATGCGGCCCGCGTGAAATAACTAACATATGTATGCGGCCCGCGTGAAATAGCTAACATATGTATGCGACCCGCGTGAAATAGCTGACATATGAATGTGGCCCAGCAGAAAAAAAGGTTGAGTACCCCTGCTCTAGACCACGGGTCGGCAACCTATCTCACAAGTGCCACACGGTACAATTATCAGTGGCACAATCTGCACTACTCAACAAATTTGTTAATATTTTAGTGGATGGAAGTTGATAAATTTGTAATGGACCTTATTTGACAAACATCTGCAGAATCCCGGACATTTACGAAGAAATCTGAAAGATAACTCCATAGATAAATTTTCAGCTATTTTGATGTAATTATTTAATACACTGAACGACAGTAACATCAGATAACAGCCCACGAAATTCATCGTGACAAGGGACTAGTTGTACGCCTGTTGTTTTCCGTAGCTTTGAGCATCAAACAGGTGACAGTATAATTTGATCGGTTCCACCTCAATTTTGATGCAGAATCCTGGAGGTGGTCAGAGGCCTCCCACCTATCTTCCCCAGTTGTTTTGTAAATTATTGAACGCCATTTCTGGAGAGATTTAATTGTTTGAAGAAAGAAAATTACGTGTACTCTGCTTTTCGCTTTTCGTTCTACATATCTAAATAAAAAAAATCTTTCCTCGTATGAAAAATATTTCGAGTTTGCAAAGAAACTGTTTAACGTCTAATTGAAAGCTCAGAATCGTGTTACATTTAAGTCAGGAATTATATCCCCGACTTTCTGACATGAAAATATAGAGCGGTGTTAAGTTCGCATTAAAAATTTTTTATTTTACTTTTTATTTAACTACAATGAAGGGAAATACTTATATTTTATGTTGTCAAATTCTTATTTTAATAAATGTTTAAAAGTACTTAATATTATTAATTTTTTTAATATTATTTGTTGAAGAAATAAACATATTTTATGTTGTTTTTTATGTTAAGAAATATCTTTAAAATGATGCAAAATTAATATATAATACAACTGTAAATTTATATTATTGAGCTCTATTCTCTAACTCTGCATGCATTATCGCAGGAATCGAAATGTCTCAACATATCCTACTGTGTGACACGCTGAATCATTTGTAGATTAGTTCGGCTTGCCAGAGCTAAATAGTTGCTGTCCGCTGACTGAATTTTTGGAGGAATAACAGAACTTATTTTAAGATAATGTTTTTGTCTTGCTTTTGTGTATAGATTATTCACAACTGTTTTGTAAAACTTTAAAAAAAATGTACGACCTTTTCTTTTGTTGGAGATAAAACTAAAAACAGTCTCGTGACATTAATATAGGAATAACCCAATTTTCAGCTGAACGCATCGCAATAATATTCAGAGTTTCATCCACATCAATATCCATTAAAGTCAACATGAGAAAACTATAGAATATAAATCATTTGTCTGTAATTGCATATAATTATGATAGGGCAAAATATACATATTAAAAAAGATTAAGAATTTGAGACAAAAAACGTTACACACATGCTAATATTTATAACAAACCACATCTTTCAGGAGATATTTTTCCCCCAAAAAAAATGTGTTACGAGAATTAATTAATGGATACCTGGCATTTTCTGCAACATGATTCGTCTCATGTTCAGAGTACTCAGTTTTAAAATTGATTAATATTCTTCAATTAAAACCGACTCGTTGTTTTTCAGAATATCTGAGGAATATTTATAGAAAATAAAATATGAATTCCGATGACGTTAAAAACATTCCTCATTAATAGACAAACAGTCTTGATTTCGAAGTACCAAACATACCGTTGTATATAATTTTTATAAGTTATAGATATAGAAGTTTTAGCATTAAGTTCTCGGTTGTACTGAAAAAAATTCTTAAAGCCCTCGCCTTTCGATTTAAAAGGGGCATGACTTGAATTTTTAAGATGGAAGCATAATTACCCAAATTATTTTTTGTCGTAACCTCCCCCACATTTTCCACATAATACCATTTTTAACGAACTTCTCCTGAACTAAAGAAACAAGCTTGCCAAGTTTCAAGTATGTCAATTTAATAGTTAAAAGGAGAAAAAAGTCCCTGTGCCCTCTAAACAGATCTCTAATCAACAAAAGAGAAACATTTGCGCTACATTTCAAGTCTATCGGTCTTAATCGTTCAAGGATCACGTGGTGAGCGAGTACGTAATTCGGTCACTTTTCTCCAACGTTCAGATTGAGAAGTACTGGAGTGAGTGAGTGAGTGAATATTAACGTCGCACTGTTCAGCTACACGAGGGCTTTTGGCGACGGACCACGTAATTTTGAACCATGGTCAAGTGACGTGGACGACACCTGAGCTGGCACTCCCTCTCCTAACTACCACACCACACCAACGGGAGGACGTTTCAGCTCTCGACAGATTTAACGTGCATCGCTGCCCTACACGGCGGGTCTTTAGTGGTACGGGGCTCGAACTCATGACATGCCTGCCATGGTCCGATACCTTAACCACTGGGCTACCGCAGCCCTGAGAAGTACTGGAAAAGAAGAGAGGGGATCCACTAGCACCCAAATCACTGATACGGTCTTTATTATGATTGGAAACACAGCATGTTTTGAACAGCAAGACTACAGTCCAGTAGCGCACACAAAAAATTTTCAAAGAGGAGGTCCAGGGTCGAAAGTCCATCATTTTGGTACCATGCTCCAATACGCCGCCCAACATATTCTTTTGATTTTGTCAATTTTCGGGAACAAAAACAATACAAAATTAATTATTGAATAAATAATTGGCATTAATTAATAAAATTAATTATTAATAACAAATACAGAATTACATTTTACGTAATATATACATAGGATTATAACCAATCGAAAAAAAAATCAAGGACTATGTGAAGATGTCCGGACCCCTAGAACACCTTGTGTGCGACACTGCTACAGTCCCAACTTGATCAAAATTTAAGACAAATGAGCGATTCTTATTGGGTCTCGACAGGCATATTAGCCGTCAATAGAACCTCCAATGAAACTTAATGTATGAATAAAACTTCTCAAGTGTTAACCACCTATTGTACCGAAATTGTTAAACAGATTTTAAATACTTATATTTAATCTGTATTCTGATTAAAGGTTAAAACAATTTAATATTTATGTCTTTGAACTAACACGGGTTCAAATTTTGCTTTATTTTAAAAGTGAAAAGGTATTCATAACAAGCAATATAAAAAAAAAAATTTTAAGTCAATTCCTATTCAGATCAACGAAGAAAAATTTTATTTTAGCTACTTTTTATTAAATAGTTACAATCAATATATAAATATGTATATACATATGACAAAATCACAACATTAAGTAATAATTAATTATTTTTATTATCATTTAAGTATCTTATTATCATCCAAAACAATCGTGTATATAAAATTTCAGTTCAATTGAATGCTTTAAAAGGCGAGGGGAAAAAAAACCTTTTCAAGTTTTGACACAAGTCGCCGACGTGGCTGTATTTGTAATTCTTTAAATAATTAGTTTTAATCAATTAATTTTTATTAATTAAAATTAAATTATTGTATTGCCATCCAAAATAATCATGTATATAAAATTTCAGCTCAATTGAGCGCTTTAAAATGTATTTTATTAACGATTGAAAATTCCACCAAGATAAATAAATAAATATATAAAAAAATGTGAGTTAATAGTGTAGGAATTGAAAAAAAAATTTTTTTTTTTCTTTAAATTATTGTATATTCAAATATATACAAAAACAAAAGCTAAATATGATTTAATAAGATGGAAATACTTAACTCCTTCGAATGATCCTTATTAATTGTAAGATCTTTATACTTAAGTGGGTTCAAGGTGAAATAATAATGAATAACTCAAGCAGACACAGGAAAGTACCAAATATGTGCATAGTTTCTTTTTCCCAAACTTTAATGAATGTGAAAAATTATATACCAATAAATATGACAGGAACAAAGTATATATAATTTAATACTATTAAATCTGAAAGTTAGTTTCTCTGCTTTAAATGTATACAAGCAGAGAAACAATATTTATAAAGTACAGTTGAACCTGTTTATGTGCCGTAGATAGAGAGCGCATAAAAATAAACGCACAAAAAAAATATTCAAAAATTTCATAAATTCTTACATATAACGAACTAATTCGAAGGAAATACCACAGAATTTTTTTTTATGCGGTGGATAAGGACCGCATAACGAAAAGTCGCATTTATAAAATATGCCAATTATTTCCGAAATTTATATAAGAGAACTTCTATATATAACAAAATAAATAATTAAATATTACACATGAAAACATTTTTAAAACATATAATTCTTCATTGCATATACGGATAAGTTTTCACAAAATGCACATACATAATTTTTTGCTACTCATCGTAATCCAAAGCCATGAAAAGAATAAATTCAAAATCGCGCTTTCGTCACTTGAAGATACAATTTCAATTGGTTTATTTTTTGGCAACATAAAGTTAGAGATAAGTTTTTGTGACGAAGGTCGGTAGGCCACATAGTTGCTTGTAAATGTCACGATAACCAGATATACATGATTGAAGCCCTTTTTGGAATTTTATACTCCTTTCTTAATTGGTATCTATTATAAGAAAATGCTCTTCCACTTTTTGTTGGAAAAAGCTGGATCCCTGCATATTTTTATCCGCTCTCAAAGAATCCGGTTCTTCTTTCCCCACTTCAAAATCTATCAGATTATTGATAATGTCACTGTCATTTAAAGTTTCATCTTCAATCAAGCGTGGACTGCTGGAGCGTTGAGAGAAAGCAACTGAATGCGCATTGTCGGGAGACTGCTTTTAACAAATGAACAGAGCGTCTTGAAGCGTCTACATTTCAGTAGCGCTACGTATACCCCCGTATCACGGGGGGGGGGGCAGGACTCTAGGGGCCCCAAGGCCTGACCAACGCTAAATACGTATTTACCCAATTTATAAAATATTAAAGGCAAAACCTGACTTTCAGAGGAGGGGGTCCTAACATTCTCCGTTACACCACTGGTAAATAGATAGAAAACATTACAGTGGCGCCAAAGCCATTGAAATTCAAAAACCTCAAAAATAGCACTTAAAAAAAATAATAAAATCGCATTTAAAAAGACCACACAAAAACAGGTTCTACTGTAATAAACCGTGGGTACAGAGATGAAGATTAATAGTTTTTTCCCCCACCCCTGTATTTTTAATAGTTGCAGATCTTTTCATTCTCATTTTAATAATTGCTTTTTTTTCATTCAGAAAAAAGTTAGGAATTATCGATGTATTTATTTTACATGCTTATGGACATCCTTTTTCATGATATACTGATAAAAATGACACATAATTTAACAACACAGTTGCTTTTAATTTAGCTCCAAAATACTATCCTAGCTTTAAATTGCAGTATAACTTCTCTGGGTTGATCAGCTAAGAAATTGGTAACATATAGAGGTGGGCAACTTATGGAACTAAGATTTTACTGTATCGAATCATACAAGCACATCTCTCCCTCCCGAATATATATATATATATATATATATATATATATATAATTCTAGTATTCTTTATATCTAGTATTCTTTTAATTATAACTCTTTTTTAATAATCTTTAAATAAGCTTTTAAATCTTTGATTCAACACTAACGCCCTAATCTTAATCGTAATCAAATAGTAATATTACCTCGGAAATCACTTTTCTCACCCGTTTTAACCAATCACATTTGTTACAAAGGAGTCACGCGCTCTTCACTGTCGATATAAAAGCGAAAGTCTTTTGTGTTCATGCCTTTGTCTTTGTGTTCGTCCCGTGAAATTTCGTTGCTGCTTATTGCTTCTGCTGTATATGTAGTGTCGTCCATTCCCTGTTTATTATTTAAGAGGTTAATGCTTGTGTGCTCATCATGTTTAATAAACAAGATTCATTGCCACAAAAAATTGCTTCATCAATCCCATCAATTTTGAACATCAACCATCATAAATAACCCTAGGCAAATCTACATACAAGTTACCAACAGAAATAGGCATATATTACGCTACATACATACATACATATATATATATATAAAATAAATGATACAAAAGAATATCCCACTAAGATTGGAGAATAACAAAATTTTCAAAAATTTGACATATTGAGCGAATAAAATTTTAAAGAACGAAAGAGAAGAGAGAGAGCTGGAACTAGGATTTTTGAAATATATAACTTAGCAATGAATTAATTCATATTTTAATACACCACAGTAGAGAAATTTTAACAAAACACACCCGTTATCATTTCATAATGTGAATTTTTCAGAAATCCTAGTTCAGGCTCTGTACAAAAGTTCTAACTAAATAGGTAAAATAATATAATAGAAGCATTTTTTTATAAAAAGGAGAATGTTTTGAAAATATGTCATTCTTTCTTCATTTTTTGCTAAAAAATTGCATTTAAATAATTTCTATTTTATTAATGTATTTAAAGCATTTTTATATGTATATTCTAATCCATGTGACACTAAATTAAGAATTATCCATTTATATGCTTTTTCCAAATCACGGTTCCGACGTATTAAGTCACCTTAAGGCTGTCTTCGGTAAAAGTACGTGAGCTCTAACTAAACACGAAGCGCATTTTCAGACAGAAAAATGACCCAATTTCCATGGAAATTTGCAACATTATAACTCGTACCTCTGTTAACAATACAGTGTTTTTAAAAATTTCAAAATATTCCATGAATACTTACTTTTTTGTCTTAAGGTATCCGACTACGTTCGGAACCGTGATTTTTCAAATCGCATAAATAGATAATTTTCATGATATTTAGTGTCACTTAGATTATAATACATGAAAAAAATTTTTTGGGACATTTTAAAAAAAATTTTAAAATTTCAAAAAAATTAACTTAGAAATTTTTAAAATTTTTTTAAAAAAAAGCTTTTATTATAATAATTTTTCCCTTTAATATCTCAAAACCCTTTAAGATTCAACTAAATTTCGAAAATTCACATTACTTTCAGAGTTGCCACCAATCGAAATATATATAATTATTGGCGTTTTTTTCTTAAAATTGCCCCCCTCTGTTGTGTAAAATATGGAAAAACCCCATTTTTGTTATATATTTCAAAAATTTCGAGCCTCGAAAAGGGTCTGAGCTGTATCAGGCAAAATATTATTATTAATGAGCATTTTTCAAAAAAAGGGAAAACTTTTTTAAAATTCATTCTAGTTCATTTTTTTAAAAAATTTTTTATTTAAATAATTTTTCCCAAAAAATGTCCTTAAAAATTTTATATTTTATTCCCCGACATAAATATCATGAAATTTATCCTTTTGTCCTTTTTTAAAATCACTTTTCCCGCGTAGTCGGATACCCCAAAAGGAAAAAACATTTAAACATTACGGTATAGGAAAAAAAAGGCGCACTTTTTTAACCAAAAAAAATGAATCAATCTGTTAAAATGGGAATTTTGATAAAAAAATGCCGCTCTAAAGGATAGTGAAGCCAGAATATCATTTAATTTTTTTTTTTTTATATCGAAAAATGTTAAAATTGGGGCATTCTTTAACTTTAAACCCAAAAAAAGCCTTAAGTTTTACCAACAAGCCCTTTTAAATTCAAAAAATTCTTCATTCAATCTCATGATGGAAATCCACAATTTATTTACCAAATACATATTTTAACGACACCAACACAGCATCGCAGAAAAAACCTAATTCATATAAACAACAAACAAAAACAAACTTACATCAGGATGCACTCGCAATAAATACCCATCAAAAAATCCCGATTGGCAAAATGAATCGTCACATTAAAATAAGCAACCTTTGCAGCGTGACATTTTAAGCGCTAGTGGCCACTAATTAAAGCTGACACTAAAACCATTGCAAGTGACAAAAGCAAAATTCATTGCTGGGGGAAAAAAAGTGAAAAAAAAAAAATACTAATGGGGGAGGCAAGGCGGGGGAGGGAAAGGAATAAGCACGCAAATTATGATCCGGATGCCGCGCTAAGTGGAAAACCGAGATACACCTGGGCGGGGGTTCTTGACCGTCAGTCCGCAGGAAAGTCAAAGCACTACTTTTCAGATGGTTCTTTTTTTCTTTCCCCCTTTTTTTTTCTCTCTTCGTTTTCTGCGTGGGTTGATCCAACAGCTGATCAAGTGCTTGTGAAACGTCGCCGTCTCTGTCCTTTTAGAAGGAGCCGTGACTTCAATGTGTCGGACTGTTTTTCCCATCGTTCCTTCTCTTCCCAGTCTGTCGAGATCATAATTTCACGCCGTCTTCATTAGAAATGCTAATATTTGTACATACTGCTGATGGAGTAGAGAGATAATGGACTTCTCCTCAGTGATTCTGGTTTCTGCCGTCAAGGAAGGGACAGAGTAATAAAAATAAAAACAAAAAAAGAATTGACTAAATAACTTGTCATAACGAGAAGCTATATATGCAAATACTTGAAATAAAATAGACACGAAGAAAAAGAAAGATTATGCAATAGAAGTATACATGTTTGAAGCTCGTATGGGTGGCAAAAATATTTATCGAATGCATGCTCCATTTATTTTAACGGATTTGTTTCTTAAATATATTGATAATTTTGTGAATAAAATATATAATGGTCTATTAACGACACTAAATATACGGTACAACTAATTTTTTTTTGTTTAAATATATAAAATCACAAATATTACGCACAATGAAATTGTGAGTTTTTTTTTTAAAAAAAAAAATTCAAAATATGTTTCATCAGTTTTCCATCCCTGAAAATAAATAAAATAAATTCAGAAAAAAAAATATCGACCGATTATTGTATAATATTTATTTCTATCACAATAATATATCACATAACTAATACATTATAACTAATATATACAAACCAGTATATATAACAATTACTTTTCCCTCCAATAATTTTTCTAATTTGCATTACTTTGTAAGCTTTTGATTTTAGATGTTTCTTGTACTGATTTTGTAATTTATATATTGATTGTTTCATTTAATATTGTCAACTTCATGAGTACAAAAATGAATTTGGTTTAATATTCCTAAAAGCAAAATAGAAAATAATCAACACCAACAGTGGTGCACACAAGGGGGTCCTGGGTCCACCCCCAAAGCCCTTGATTTTTTTCCGATTGGTTATAATTCTAAGCATATAATACGTAAAATTTAATTAAATATAATGTTATTAATCATTAATTTTATTAATTAATGATAATTATTTATTCAATAATTAGTTTTTACTGTGTTTTGTGCCTGAAAATCGACAACATCAAAATAGCACGATACAAGAATGGTGAACTTTCAACCCCGGACCCCTGAAAAATTCCTGTGTGCGCTACTGAACACCAATGATTTGACACGCTATAGAGTTGAGTTGAGAGTAATATTTACGTCCCGCTCGGCGACAGACCTCATAATATTGAGCCTCGTTCAAGTGACAAAGACGCGACACCTGAGCTGGCACCACCCTCTCCTAACTACCACACCATACCAAAAGGAGGACATTGAGCCCCGACGGTAGAATTAACGTCCATAAGCCTATCCACACGGCGGGTCTTCAGAGGCATTTGGGCTCGAACTCATGATACGCCACCCGCAATCTTGTGACCGTAACCACTAGGCTACCACGGTCCCTTTTGACACCTTTTAATCAACAACAATATCGACCATACTTTTTACTGACTGCAATAAAATACATTATAATTTTTAGAACATTTGTTTTATTTTTATTTATTTCCAACATTAAACTACTTAACATCATAAAAATATGCAAATTAACAGAATCTGAAAATATAATAAGTAATACCATACATTTTTATAATAGAAAAATATTTAACCTGCTTTTTCATCTATAATGAATTTGATTAAGATAATAATGATTTTTTCTAAGACAAATTCCTCTTTTATTTGCAAAGGATAAAAAACCTTAATTATTATTTTCTTAAGCAATTACATTAAAAAAAATTTTTTCCAAAACAATTTTAAGGTGAAAAGAACAGACATACAATCAATTTTTCAGTCTCTGCTTTTCTAAAAAGGTGCCATAATAAAACATGGAAGATATAAAGTATTTTCCAGTTCCTTGTTATCTTTTAAAACGGTACAAAAATAATAATAGTTAAAAAAAAAAGAATTTGAATGTACAGAACTTATAATAATAAAATAATAATAATAATATATCTGCAAAACTAAAAAATAAACTATTTCTTTGGTTAAATTTTTTCTGGTATGACATACTTAAAACTAATTTTAAGAAATTCTAATAAGCCAAAAGGAAATCAAAACTCGGGCCAAAAAAAAAATTTTAATAACAAAACAAAAACGAAACACATTTTTTAAATTGACCTGTCTGTCTGCTTTCTGAAAACTTCCAATCCCAGTCATCAATGGAAAGCTTGATTGAACACATTTCAATTCATTTTTCGCCTCAAAGTGATCTTTTAGAATACACCTACCGAAAAAGAAACGAGCGTTTCCACAAATCAAAACCCATCAGTCCGAAAAAAAGCAAATCAAACCAATCCAAACAGCAGCCAATCAGAAGCCGTCCAAGCGAAGGAATGCAATTCCTTCTTTTTCTTCTTTTATAGTTGATTACAAAGATTCAAAAAACTGAGTCTTCTTCATAAGTTCCGGATTCCACGAGTGGACACTCAATTTAACACGTGATGGCTACCGTATAACAACACAACGAATTCTTCCAGAACACTAATTTCAAGACCAACTGACCATGACCAACACGCCAGGAACGGAAAACCCGTCCAGCCGTGACCTGCAGAATGCACAGAGCACACACACCGACTGAAACTGTTCAATTTGTTTCACCCCTTGCTTTAATATGATAAATAAAAAGAAATAAAGAAAATAGAGGGGAGAGAAAAAAAGAAATATTTGATGGATGGATTGAGAACGTAATATGCTGTAGCCAAGAAGAAGAATGTATGTATATTTTTCCATTAAAAGAAAGAAAAAAAAAGGCGGACGTTTTCTTTTCAGTCTTTTGATGAAAGAATGCCGCTAATGCGTTGATTTAGATCTGATAACATATCAAGTCTTGACCGAAAGATCACGTATTAGGACATGGTATTTACAAAAATGCTGTTCGACTCAAAGGTGAAAAAGAGAAGAAATATTTATTTCCTCTTCGTTAAAAGCAAA
The DNA here is from genome assembly GCA_019973955.1 of Trichonephila inaurata madagascariensis. Lineage (NCBI taxonomy): Eukaryota > Metazoa > Arthropoda > Arachnida > Araneae > Nephilidae > Trichonephila > Trichonephila inaurata. The sequence continues at coordinate 71,715 of BMAV01000889.1, read as the reverse complement.
TATAGTATTCCGATTCTGCATTGGGGGCAGAAAAGAAGTATAGAAAATCAGAACACACAAAAAAATATTGATTGAGATGTTTTTTGAAAGGCGGATAAGAAAAACAGATAAGAGAGAGAGCGCGCGCTACTATATGTTCGAAATAAAACGATTGTTCATGAACGTCGAAGAACACAAGAGCATTTGGTGGCAGATTAGTAGGGACATCTTAAGGCAGGGGTGGGCAGACTTCTACATGGCACGGTCTACTTTTAATTTTTTCAAGGTGTTGCGGTCCACTTTGTGACGTAGATGTGATGAGGGGGAAAAAAACTCAATAATACTTGTATCATAACAATAAATACAGAATATGTGTACTTACCTAACTACAGTAGAAAAAAAAAATTTACTATTTTAAAACTAGGTTTGAAGTAAAACGCAAAATACAAACATAATAATTATACCCATACATTTAATAATATCAACTTATGCATTTTCAAACAATACATCAGAAAATAAATAATTTTCACTTAAAATTAGATCTCTTAGTTATAGTCTCAGTAGAAGACTTCGTCTTCATGTTATCTGCCCCAATCTTGAATACCTCGATATATAATTACTAACTGCTATTCTTGCACTGGATTCTAAGTGGTCGTCTGTGAAACGGGAATGATATGTAGTCTTAATTATATTCGTTCACAATGTAGAGTCACACAGATAGGTAGAGCAAAAGAATGATATTAAATGAATTGCAGCTTTTTTTAAAATTGGGATACTTTACTTTGTCTATTAGAGATTACTTAAGTTATTCTTTACAAAGTACGTCCTTTTGTAAGAGAAAAATATTCATTTTCCTCGAGAGATAAAGAGAGCATGTAACATATTTTTAGTTATATTTTTCACATCAACATTGCCAAATGGTTTAAACCATGAATACAACTTTTGTGATTCTAATAAATTCTTGAAAACGTTTCTCAAATTTTGGTTGCAGTTTTATTCACGATGCCTCTTTTATTCACGGTTGTTTCCATCATCTTTATAACCAGCTGTGTTTGTTTTAGTATGCGCGTCTAAAGTTTCATGTGAAGACGGTCACCCCAAAATGTCTTGGCGGACCACAGGTTGATCGCGATCGACTTAATGCTTACCCCGGTCTTAAGGCATGGGCTTCACCCTCAGTGAGGGCCTCGTTTCGTTCTCGACTCTGACTTTACAAGATTATGATACAGATAATTTAATGGTCAAACATTATTCCCGTATATTTTCTCCGAAAAACAGGGAATTTCAAACTGCATGTCAAATGGTAAAAGTGGTAAGACTGTATTAATATGTGATGATCGTTGTCCATGTCTAGGCCTAAAACCATAAACAATCATTCAACTCATTTAGTCGAAACGGTCAGTATAAACGGTTTCATTTGATTACCAATATCATAAACTTCATAGGATGCCTTTGTTAGCGCTGTCATATTATCATTAACAAAACTCGATTCGTACCCGTACGATACCGACAACAAAACGCAAAATTGATATATTTGATTTCTTGACAAAGAATTTCCCACCAAGTTTTTAATACAATTTTTTTAAAATTCCTTACACCAATGGACCAAGACCGGGCCACCTAAAAAGGCTCGGTGGGCCACAGGTTGAGTATCGCTGGTCTAAAACCATTTAAGAGAGACAATTTTTTCCCATTTGGAATTGAACCCCTATATAACTAAAACAGATATTTAGATGAGATTTTGGGGTAGTAATAATGGTTAACTACTATCCATTTTTTTTCCCTTTTGTCGATATACTTGAGGATAGTTGTGATCATCGTTTAAAAAACTTTTCAAAAAGAACTATAATAAACACTCACTCCCAAGAAATAACGCCGTGCTATAAAACAGTACGAGGGCTATAGACGACGGACCTCGTAATTTTGAACCACGGTTGAGTGACGAAGACGACGTTTGAACCAGCACTCCATCTCGTCACTTCCACATCATACCAATGACAGGACTTCAACTTATTTAAAGTGCATCAACACGGCGGGTCTTCAGTGGTGCTAGGCTTGAATTTAAGACACTCCGGCTACGAGTTCTTGACCTTGACCACTAAGCTACCGCGGCCACTATTTCATGGGATAAAAATGTTGAAACAAACATAGCGTTAAGAATCTGCTCATTATGATTCATGTTTATTAAATTCGAAGAAATTAGTATCAATTTCCAAATAAAATTTTAATTTAACTATATATTTATGCTTCACACGCTCAGACGTGATAATTACTAACTTTTAATATCTGTTAACTTGAGAGAAGAAAAATTACCAAAGAGTGCTTTAAAGAAAATAATTTAATTTATAACAAATAAGCTGTTTAACTTTTAATATCATTAGGCTTTGTGGGATATGTTGAAGCACTTTTTATAGTGAGGAAGTAATTTTAGATTGAGGAAACCTGGGATAATTTGACAATAGACTGATACTTTGTTAAATTTTCGGATGTATGAAAAATGCAATCTTATTAGTGTCGTACACAATGGGGGGGCTCGGGTTTGGACCTCCCAAAGTCTTTGAATTGTTTTCGATTGATTATAATCCTATGTATATAGTACGTAAAATTTAAGTAAGTATTTGTTATTAATAATTAATTTTATTAATTAACCTAATTATTTATTTAATAATTATTTTTTATTACAATTTTTTGGTTCCGGAAAATCCGACAAAATCAAAAGAATATGTTGGTCGGTGTATTAGAGCACGATACAAGAATGGTGTACTTTCGACCCTGCCCCCCTCTTTGAGAAATTTCAGTGTGAACCACTGAATCTTATCAATTCAAAAAATAAAAAATAAATAAACGAAGAAAACTATAAAAGTAGACTCTCAATTTATTTATTTTTTTTAAATTAGTTCCACTATAGTTAACATACTCCTAAACACATAAAAGCTATTTTTATTTTCAGTTAATGATCGCCATAGCAGTCATTCACTTAAAAGTATTCGACTCGCGCGCGCGCAAATCATACATGTTAAAATTTTTCCACTATCATTCGGAGACGAGACGGGAATAAAACGCCACATTCGGTAAATAGCATTATTACTTTTGACAAATGTTAATAGGATACATATTACGGAAGATATTGTAGGCAATTGCTTCACTCGCGAACACAAACTAAAAGAAAATAGACATACTAACTACGGCCCACTGATCACTGGGTCATCTTCCCACGAATGATAAGGATTGCATGGCACTAGACTAAACCTAATAGGCAAGGACGAAATCAGTGTATCACAGCCTTGCCCTGGGCGTCACAGTTACGTTTCGGAATCGCCTGAGCGTGTAATACGACACGATTTTCGAACGGTTTTGAAGAGAAATTTCCCGAATTCTTTTCCATTATCGAATATCGAATGTCAGCCTGGGGGTCCGGGATATCCTAGAGCTGAGACGCCTAAAAGCCGTGATTGTGGAGAAGTGTTTTTGATTTTCTAGCGTGGGAATGTCTTAAAATTTGCGTCTCAATGGAAGAGTGAGGATTGTAACGGTGCTTTTTAAGTCAAGCTAAGCATGACGCTTCCGAGATGTAATTGGACAGATATTACAGAGATTTTTACTTTTTTTTAGAAGTGCTTTGCTCAATCATGCATTGAGAGTTAAGTGTTAACTAAATCGATCAGTCAGTCAACTGGGAAAATATGTTTGTGAACATTGATGCAAATTTTTTTTTTTTTGCGACAAAGTACGAGAAATCTTCGAAGCGGGAAGGAAGTGGGAGAGTGAAAAAAATGTTATATTAAATTGTATTAAGGTATACGACTACGTTCGGAACCGTGATTTTAAAAAAGCGCATAAATGGATAATTTTCATGATATTTAGTGTCACTTAGATTAGAATACATGTATAAAATTGTTTTAAGGACATTTTGACAAAAAAATTTATTTAAATACAATATTTCGGCAAAAATTAACTTACAATAATCTTTTTTCCAAATGTTCTCCTTTTGTGAAAAATGCTTCTATTATAATAATATTTTGCCTGTATATAGCTCAGACCTCTGTACAGAGGCTCAACTAGAAATATTTTGAAATATATAACTTAGAAGTGGGTTTATCCATATTTTACGACAATAGAGGGGAACAATTTTAAGAAAAAAAATGCCAATAATTATTTAAATTGGTGGTAACTCTGAAAATAATGTGAATTTTTCAAAAATTCTAATTGAGCCTGTGTACAGAGGTCTGAGCTATATACAGGCAAAATATTATAATAGAAGAATTTTTCACAAAAGGAGAACATTTCGAAAAAAGATTATTCTAAGTTAATTTTTTGCCAAAATATTGTATTTAAATAATTTTTTTTGTCAAAATGTCCTTAAAACAATTTTATACATGTATTCTAATATAAATGACACTAAATATCATGACAATTATCCATTTATGCGCTTTTTTAAAATCACGGTTCCGAACGTAGTCGGATACCTTAAAGGCATTTAACATGAGGCATATGAATATTTTATTTTTCCCAAAAAACCCCCAATGAAACCAAATAACCAACATCTCTTCATGTTGAGGGGGATTTGATCAAAATTGAAACACACCCCAAAGAATGTGGCTCTAGCCGGACAATATTATTGACCGGGGCGAATTTGGTATGCATTTAAGATACTTTTTTATTACGTTTTTAATACATTATTTTTTGGGTTTAAATTAAAGGTTGAGGCGAATTTGGTTAAAGCATTTAAGTATTTGTTTTTTTTTACTTGTACCTTTTTTATATAACAGTTACTTTCGGTTTCACTTAAGAGTCGTTGGGGCCCGGGGGTACTATGTTAAAAAAATTCATATATAGTTACAGATTTTCATTTTTCCCTAAAGTTTCCCATTCCTATAAGTTAAAACACATTCCTTTCATCCCGACCTTTCAGTAATATTTGAGGAAAGGTTAAAAGCCTGTTGAAAGGACGATTCTTCTCTTACCCTAGTTTTTCTATAATTAAAAACAATATGCATCCTAATCGAACTATTTTTAAATATTTCAAGCTGAAAATGAAACATTAACATATCTTACACACTAATAATAACACAACAATTATGTATATATAATTATTTAAATATTTATATATAAATATACAAATATATATATATAAACACACAGACAGAGATATATATATAGAGAGAGAGAGAGAGAGAGAGAGACGCGGCATTTTCCATTTTTGTCCGGGGCGGCAAAACTGCTAGAGCCGGCCCTGCACACACACACTTATCGGCCAAAATTTGATTACGTTAAAAGCATGTTCCGGCAAACTTTTCCAGCTTTGGGATACTTCTTATTTTTTCAAGGTGTTGCGATCCACCCAGTGGGATAGGTGTGGTCAGCTAAGAAAAAGGTCTACAATATTTATTACAACCAGCAGCGCAAACATAAATTTTTCAAGGGGGTGGGTGTCCTGGGTCGAAAGTCCACCATTAACAGTAAAAAATTAATTATTGAATAAATAATTAGCAATATTTAATAAAATCAATTAATGATAGCAAATACTTAATTAAATTTTACGTAATATATACGTAGGATTATAATAAATCGGGAAAAATCAGGGGCATTGGGGGGGTCTCCGAGGACCCCCTCCCTTGTGTGCATCACTGTTTACAACTTAATAATAAATACGGAATATGCACTTACCTACACAAAACTACGATAAAAAAAAACCTTATACTTTTAAGAGCGCATTGAAAGAAAAAAAACGCAGGATACAAACATAAAAATAATAGCCACAAAGTATAATAATATCAAATGATGCGTTTATTATTAAAAAAGTCAAAATAATTAAAAAAAATAGATTTTCATCTTAAGTTAGTTCTCGAAGTTAAAGTCAGTAAAAGACTTAGTCTGCATACTGTCAGTCCATCTAAAATATTTCGGAATATAAATATTAACTCTTTCATCCCTACTGCAGTGGGTCGATAAATGAGTACCACGCTTGCTAGGGAAATACTGGGGTCTCGCTTCAGACTGACCACCTGATCTCGCCATTTGTTCATACACCTCAGCGCCCAATGGTCACATATACTGGGATGGACACAGTCGGTCCTGGCCCTCATGGTCTGTTGCGCCACTGAGTTTTTAGTTTATAATTATTAACTGTTAACTTCAGGCGGTCACCTTAAAATGTTATAGCGGTCCACCAGTCGATCGCGATCGACTTAATGCTTATTTCAGATTTAAAGAATTTTAGCGACACAATTCAGCATATGGATTCGTATATTTTAATATATTTTATCAATATAATAAGCACATGAAGTATTAAGATATTCAAACAATGATTAAGTGAAAATATTCTTACAAAAACACAGCAATACTTTATTTTGCAGTGTAATTCTAACCAGGAAGTCAATCACACACAGAGAGAGAGAAAACTATTCAGTTTTCTTAATGTCAATATTTTGCATCCTTTGAGAACAGAATTTGGAACAGAAAAGAAATAATACCATTTTAAACGTATATTTACAAATTATATAATTATTTTTATATAAATACATATATTACAAATAAAACTTACGAGTACTTTTTAGAACATTCATTCACAAGGAGTAAAGCTATGCAAATATGCCACAAAATTTTTATGATGCTTCAGAAAAATAATTTAATTGAAACATATTTTTCAATGCAATGTATAATATATAATACAAAAAAGCAGTATAAGAGAAAAAAAAATCTTATGTAACTTTAAGCAATATAAGATACGAATTACCTAGAATGGTTTACTTTGTGCTTAAATCATAAAATTAATATTCTTGTATTACAAAACGATTTTGTATAAGTAATCAATATTAGATAAATAAAAGTTCAAATATTCTTCAACGTATTTGATTTATGGCGAGTTTTATGATAAACAAAATTAAATAAATTTGTGCTGCAAATTTAGGTAACCTCATTTTACATAAATATTATTTAAGGGTGAAAATTTGTTTAATTTTTTTAACAATAGTTGTGTAATGGATTATTACAATACGAAATAAAATATTTATCGTAAGAATAACTCTAATGTGAATGGGGGCATATATAAATTAATATACTACAACAAATAGTCACAATATTCAATGTATTACTTTTACAACTTGATTTTGACTAGCATATTTAAACTCGTGATAAGAATTAAAGGCTTAGCAAAAAGAGAAAGCATTTTCAATATGTACGAGTACTCTGAAATCCAGAAGCTAAAAAAGGAGTTTTCAAATAAACAACTCGTTAACTAGTTAACTGTAGCGCCCCTGTTTGAGAGTGCGCAACTATGTGTGCTACAGAAATCGAGTGATGAGTATTTTTCGTCAATCAGAAAATAAATGTCGCTGTTAAAATATTGGATCAAAAAGATGGGTTTATTTTTATAAGATTGCCAATTTAAAAAACAAACTTATTCATTTGGTTAACAAAAACATATATTACGTACATATTACTCGAAAAGCGTAAGAAAAATTAAATATCATACCTGAAGGAATCCTATTATAAATCATCCTCCAACTTTAGTTTTGGCCCTTTTAGGTTAACACCTCAAAATCATTATCATAGCACTTAAATAAATCTCGTAATGCGAACTTATATGCTGTTTCAGCGGGGTTTTACGAGAACACGAGTTCCTCTTAAATTTTCATATTTTAATTTATTTGTTATACTCCGGCCTGGCCTCGAAATATTCTAAACATCTTGAAATTTGATAACTTGTTTTGTTTTTCTCAAACATTACAGAGGGCTGCGCAGCCCAGTGGTCAAGGTCTCGGATCATGGCAGGCATGTCATGAGTTCGAGCCCAGTACCACTAAAGACCCGCCGTGTAGGGCAGCGATGCACGCTAAATCTGTGGAACTGAAACGTCCCCCGTTGTGGTGTGGTGTGGTGGTTAGGAGAGGGGGATGCCAGCTCAGGTGTCGTCCACGTCACTTGATCATGGTTCAAAATTACGTGGTCCGTCGTCAAAAGCCCTCGTGTAGCTAAACAGTGCGACGCTAATATTCACTCACTCACTCACTAAAATTACAAATTAAATAGCCAATGGTCATTACTTTTTACGCCTGACGAATGTACTCATCATGACACAGAATCCTGCAATTCTCCATGATGAGTATTACTCGGCAATCATAGTTAACTGGTTAAAAAAGGTACATAAATGAAAATTAGTCAAATTGTATTGATTATAACACGTTATTTACATAAAAATTTACATTATTCGTTTTATGCTGATCAGTAGCGTACACAGACCTCTTTATAGTGGGAATTTACATAAAAAAACTCGTAAATGACAGAGCTGGGTCTAAGGTAAAAAAAAAAAAAATCTGTAAGTCTATAGAGGGATGGAGAGGGGGTTTAACCCCGAATCTTCCACCCTCACCCTTGTGTACGCCACTGATACTGATATACATGATATTTTTTTATAAGGAATCGTAATTTCGATATATTTTGAAGAGAAATTATAGATAATCAAGAAACGTAGAAAAAAAGAACATTTAAAGTATTTTGCAATGGTTACATTCTTCAATTCGAATTAAATGGTTTCTTTTTTTTAATCAACTTTTGAACTATCTTAATATAAAATATTTTTGTTGAAAAAGACAAAAATTTTAAATTGATATAAAATTGCACAATTTTTAATAACTGGTAGGTATTGATATCGGGAAACACCCCTCTTACGGACCTTCGTAAAAATGTATCAATTCCAATCCGGCAATAAGTACTGGTTGCGAGAAAAATAATGGGCGTTACAGTTTAATTAGTGGCCGATTGACAGAAATGTAGATTGCCAGACAACCTCAATGGAACTTGATCGTTAACCGTTTACCTACGATTGCTAGTAATACATGAGAAAGGCATTTACATTAAAAGGAAATCAACGCCCGTAGTGCAACTCGATCCACACTGCTTGTTCATTATTTATCGGTCAGATTTTTTCTCAGCAACGGCCAACTAAACTCGTATTTAAAAATAAAATCCATGCCATCCAGTCTCGGCATACCGGATGGACAACATAACGATCCGTGTGCTTAGTCTGCCTTCCCAAAGGAATGTCCGATCAACCGACCAATCTAGATATTTGGAATGTTAGTGAGCCCACTCACCTATCCGAGAGCCTATTTATCAAGAGGCAAGTACATCATTACAAGCTAAGAGCTGTCTATTTATTTCAGCAACTGATCCTTTGCAGTGATAGACGTTATCGACAGGTTAGACTCCGAATGGGTCTTTTCAATGCGCATGCTTTGAACGCTTAGATTGAGGAATGCGATTAATAATCGAAGGGCATTCTCTTTTTACATGAAAGATTAAATAGTTTAGGTGAAGGGATACATCAAATCGCTTTAAAGAAGCCGTTTATTTTGTCCGGAACGAGTTCTTCTCCTTAAAAAGATTCTTTTCATCACCTCATAAATAAAACAACGTTTGGGAATTGAATGTCTTTGCGCATCATATTAAAATGAATCTGTTCTCAAAAGATGCTCAATGACATTCATATTTATGCAATAAGCTTTAAGTTAGAGAGACAAAAAAAAATATATATTACAATATGTGAATGGAATAAATTACGCATATTTTTAAAAAATAAAATATTTAAAATCATACACTAATTTATATTGAATGAACATGAAATATATAATGACAACTTATTAGCACATTATATAACCATTAATTAATATATTCTTTTAAATAAAAATTGTGTTTTATGTGTATAAGTAGAGACTGTCAGAGTGTCATCAGCATACATGTGATAGCATAGATGTCATCAGCATAGCATCAGCAACATTTGTCATATTTCTGCCATAAAAGATCCATTTTTCTTTTCAGGTTCTTCCCCGCGAATTCACATACTGATGGCAAAGGTACTACATATGACTGTTTCAATGATTTTATTATGATAAATACTTAAATTTCTGGTCTTATGTACAAATATTATTTAGAAAAGAAATTAGCAACATCTCTTTCAATAGATGTAAGAAAAATGAAATAAAATTATTTCAATCTAAAAATATTGAAAACAGTATTTTTCCCTTTAAGAGCAAATTGAACAAATTCATTTAAAGAAGCTTTAAGAAATTTTTTTAGTGAAAAAGAGAAAAAGAAAACCTTTTGGATATTTAAAGTTTACACTGCATCGAATATAAATGAGATGAATATGAATTTTATGTAAATTCCTTGGGACGTAAAATAAATCTTAAAATTTAAAAAGAATCGAAGACTATCTATAAGAAAAAATTCCCTCTTTGCTGAACTTTAAAGAATCTCTTCGTTGAGCTGTGGAGTCAAGGTGTGACAAATATTGTTAATGAGATTAGCTGGTTTTACTGACACAATTGCCATATTTGGCCAAACTGGGCCTAATACTCGTTCATTTAGTAGTAATTAAGTGTATAAAATGAGTAAATGATATAAATATTATCTGATTCAGATATAAATTGTAGGAAAGAAGAAAAAAATGAAGATTGGTTGAGGAGGAGGCCTCAAAACGGTAACTCATAACAAATAAATGTGCGTAATTCACAATCTCACAAATCCAAGCATAAGCCAACTCCATCTAGGCCTAGACACAGACGACGATCACAGCAAAATAATACAGTTCTTATTGTAGAACAGTTGACAGAGTTCGAAATTCCTTGCTTTTCGAAAAATATGTCCGGAAATAACATTCGACGATTTTCTTTTCTGTTTTTTTTATTTATTTAAGGATTTTTTTTTTAAGGATTTTTGCGCTTCATGCCGAGTCGAAAAGTAGCCGAGTTCGAGGTCATGGGCCTTGGGCCAGTTGGCCTATGTCTTAAGACGTCTCTGCCGCTAAAGTATCCAGGCATGAGGAAACAGTGAATAAGGACTACATTTACTTGACAAAATTAAGAATTCGGTAAGTAAATAAACATACTGAATTATGAGGAAATTTCATTGACATTTTGTTTTAAAAGGCCTGCATTAAAAAAAATTCCTTCTTATATTTTAACATATATTAAAATAAATGCAGAACTAAATCAATAACGTTTTTATTTCAAAATATATAATTACACTTTGTGTGTGTGCAGGTATATTAACGTCCCCATTTTAGTTTTATAAATGCTATTGAAGCATTAATGATGATTTAATATCTTACATTGAAATGAAATTAATACATATTTTTAGAACACTGAATGTTTTAACAAAGAACAAACGAAACAAACCTAAATCATCAAGCAACTCAAGGAGAAACTTTAGTCTAAGGGGATTCACTGAGGAGGGACAGACAGCCCTCTCAGTGTGTGTTCAGAATTTTTTAAAAATAAATAAAGAGAGAGAAGTTAAATAAAGTTGATACAACCATTTTGTTTCACATTTGCTGCTGAATGGAATAAAAATGTTTGATTTCGACTACACATTTGTGACGGGGCTTTACCGCGTTTTTCCTATTAATCCTCTTGGGGAATCTTTGGGGCCAGCATTGAGTTAATTCACAGCCAATCCTGTTAAGAAGAAACCATAATATTCAGATTAGTTAGTAGATATATAGTGAAGGTTTTATAATCGCAAAGAGGAAGGAAAAAGGAAGCTGAGATGCTGAACGCCGTGAGCTGATGGTAAGACATTAAACTTAGAAGCGTAATTATAGAACGGGCTCTAGAGAGTTAAAGAAATTAAGGAAGGTAAGGATTCATAGGATAACTTTGCTTAAAGATAAGTGGTTAGGATTCCAGGCACCTATTTACTTAGAATTTAGGAATACGTTATATCACTCCTGATTGCCTTCCTATAGTAAGACTTGTGTAGTTCAATATATCTACACAATAATAAATTGGATTTATTATGGCTAACTTGGGTGATCAATCATTTCCTCCCACAAATCTAGGTCGCGTAGATGAAGATTGTACCCCCAGGTAGGGGGGTATCACACATTGATCCATAAATATCACTTTTAACGCTCTGCAAAATTATTAAGTTTCGTTTCGTTTAGTGTGTAACAACCTTCGTACTAGGTCTTTGTTGCAATCAAATTCGACTTTGACACTCCATTAAAAACATTGTCGACTAAGAAGCTCGCGATTGTGATTGTTTCGATACCGCGACCACGTGATCTTATTCGATCAAATATTTTATATAAGAAAAATTATTCAAAATTACCTAAAAATAAAGGTCTATATTTTAAAAAAAATCGAAAGTATTTGATATACGCCTGTTACATTTCACTAAAGTGTAGTCTTTTGCGTCTTTTTGTAAATTATTATAATACATTACCTTTTTAATATTATAATAATAAAACCAGATCCAATGTGACAGTTTTAGGAAAACATTGCTATATTATCGCGCAATTTACAAAGACGCATTCAAGATAATTTACTTAGACATGACAAAAAACAGCTTTTTTAAATTTTCTTTTTGGCGGGGTACCTTTTAATACCATCGGCACTGATTTCAGCATTCACGTTTTTAATCAACGTTTAAGTCACTGAAGTTAGATACGTAAACTATGCATTATCTCATGCGTATTAAAATAATATTCGTTTAAAAGATATATAAATTAAAAAAAAATTGTAGAAAATTAAAATAGAAAAAGTTTTGGGGAAAAATTAAATCAATTTTTTTAGAAATTTAAATTTGGGGTTCAATTTAAGAAACATTTTTTGCTGATAGGTAAAACGAATAAGCATAAAGGATAACAGAGGCATACACAAAACCCTGTTATGGGGGAGGGGGATTACATTCTAAAAAGCCTGTAAACGAAAGCGCCAAGTTGTAATATCTATGGTAAAAATTCAAAATTTTGTTAATCTATGGTGCGGGGAGGGAGAAATTTGAGCCCCTCCCCCTTGTGTTCGACACTGAAAGAGAAATGAAGTAGACAACATTGTTCTACAGACAAGAAATTGCCGTGTTTAGTAAAGGGGTGGGCATTAAGTTGATCGCGATCTACCGGTAGGCCGCCACGACACATTTTCAGGTGATCCCTTGAATATTAGTAGATAGTAATTATATACCGGAAATATTCAAGATAGGCTGACAGTAAGCAGACGAAGTCTTCTCTACTGACTATAACTACGAGAACCAACTTTAGATTAAAATGTTTTATTTTCTAATATATTTTGAATTGTTAGATAATAAATGCATCATTTGATATTATTATATTTGTGTCTATTATTATTACGTTTGTATCTTACTTTTTTCTTTGTACGCAGTTTTAAAAAGTGTGAGTTTTTTTTTTTAAAAAAAAAACTTAAGTTATGTAGGCAAGTACACGTATTCCGTATTTATTATTCAGTTATAATAAATATTGTAGACCTTTTTTCTTACCTCACCACACCTACGCGTTACAGGGTGGACAGCAACACCTTGAAAAAGGTAGAAGTAGCCTGTATATCCTAGAAAAGCCTGCCCACCCCTGGTTTAGTATGTCAGGAGTAAAACAATATACTATTCGCTCCTTTTCAAAGGACCGTGAAACATGCCCTACAACAATCGTTTCGAATACGATATAATGGGTGAATGTTGGCAACTAATCCATCCTTCACGTAGCTCAAAATCTAACCCTTAAGTGTTCATCAACGAACACGAAAAGGTGTTCTCGGAAGTTTCATCAGCGTGAATGCATTACACGAATTCCGCCGGCATGCTGGAAGAATGTCAAGACAGTAAAATGACCTCTGAGGTCTTTGCTATAGAGATCGCTCCATAGTACAACGGCCCCTGCATAGACCTCCCACCCAGAACTAAAACCCCCACACATCGCGACCTGCTTGACGACCGCTTTCTTTGTTTTATATAGGTTTTATTTATTTGCTTATTACAGTTTTTTTCTTTTTTCATGCCGAGTGCATATTTCGAATGCCTAGAATCGTTGCTTTCTTTCAAAATCCAAAGCTGCTTTCGGTTCAATTGCGGTCTTCTTTTTTTAAAGCTCATTTGGCGCATTTCATTTTTTGAAAGGTAGGGTTAACCGCAATGTCAGAATTGGAAAAAAGATGCAAGGTTAGAGATAATTCCGTACGTGAATAGTTCGTTCTTAACTAAAAACTGAACAAAAAAATACTTCAAAATATTTTGCTGAATACTCCCCTCTTCTCCTCCGAAATACAGCGGAACCTTCAACTAAACGTTAACTTCACAAAAATAATGTAATTAATTTCTCTTAATTTTTTAAAACCGGAATGCACAAATTAAGGTCATAAACTAAAAGCGGGATTCTGCTTATTTGTTACACCCCACACACAACTCCGTTTTACCATATCCCATTTATTTCATAAATTTACGAGATAAGGTATTGATTATAATGAAACGTTAATCATTATAAGCACATAGTCCAAATTACACCTAGATGTATATAAAATTGTAAGTTAGTTCATTACAAATATTAAAACAATTCTGTTACAATATTTCTGTATAGAGTTTATTTTATTTTTCAGCATTTCACTGTTATAATGCAAAAAAAAAAACCCATGATTGTTTTATGTCTGGCTCTTCTATGCTAGAAATCTATATGAAGTCCTCTTTATCTTAATTTACACAACCATAATCTAAATACGTGAGAAATACAATGGTAAAACACATGCACAACTTTTAAATACCTAACAATATAAGTGAACACAAATTAACATTATAAAGGAAAAAAGAAATTTCAACATATTAACTCTTGTAAAATTTAATTATAAGCACATAAAAATAAATAAATTTATTTCAAAATACTCAAAACGGCAGCGCATACTAGACTTAAAACGTGAAGACACTTTTGAAATAACTGAAATAATTTCTATGATGATTATTCACAGACATACAACTTTTATAGGAGGGATTTAACTTTTTAAAAAATCATGTATGCATGTAAGCGCCGCGGCGTAATTTTATGCTATAAATTAAAAAAAATTTGGCGTACAGGGGTCGCAGGATATGCACCTCTAAACTCCAGCCTTGTACATGTCACAGATCATCAAGCATCGCGCGGGGGGGGGGATTTGGGGCCCAAAGAAGTTATATAACGGGAAACCTACGTAAGATTCCGCTTGGAGCACAAAACCTAAATTTGCAGGAGGGCCCTAATACTCCCCGTTACGCCACAGATATGGTTAGAGAATCTTTAAGATTCGAATTAATTTTAGATAGATATTGATGTAGAAAATGATTCAGGAAAAAAATACAATTATATTTCTCACAAAAAAATTAAACATTATATAAAAATAAAGTTAATACTTATATATACAGAGTAACAATCAACATTTCAGACTTAAGCTATAAAAACATCCAAAGCATTGTCAAAAAATAACATGTTGGCATTGATTTTTAGTAGATATATGTTTGGGAAAAAAATTAGATTCACCTTCAAGTTTTTTATTCTTTAGGTCATGAAACTGTTTTTGAATATCTTGTATCTCATTTTTTAGTTCTACGTTTCTTCACGTCACAGGGATATGGATCTGCAATAGATCCTCCATCCCCTATTGATAAGTATTTTGGCGCTGACAAGCTTTTTAGTTCCAATTGTATTCCAATCTTAAATAAAATATTCAAAAATTCAATGCTAAAATTACATGGTTGATTATAATAACAACGAGAGACGAAGTGAAAAACATAAATTAAAGAAAATTCAGACTAGTGATTTGTGTCTTAGATCTAGGCTAAAGAACAAAACTTGAACTAACACTTTTTCCTTAAAACGCCTTAAACAGTCTTAAAACGTATTCCCATTTTAAGAACGGAAAGATTTCCAATATCAATTTAAATTCGCGTGGTTATTAGATATACATATACATATGTTTCTTACACTGACGTGTTGAAATATAGTAATATTTACAAATATGTAATTTTTACATAACCATTTCGCACTATAATGCACAACAAGTTCTCTCTATTCTACTATGTACAGGGTTCTAGTGGAGATTATTACTAAACCTCTATTGAATATTGGTTCGATGACGCGTTATATGATTATAAAATCTCTTTTCTGTAAAGGAAACACAATTTATTTAAATAAGTAAAGGGAAAGAAATAACTTTTAAAAAGTCAATTGAAGAAAAAATTTTCGGATGGTGACGGTTGTCCCCGGAGCCAAAAAATTTGGGAGAATTAATGTGGAATTCCGTGGCTCAAGTTGAAAAATCCGCGGGTCTTTCCCTTTTGTTTTTTGGGTTTTCTGTTAAGTATATTCATTTCCCTAAACCCCGGCGTACAAGACCCCCTTTAAACACAAAAATAGATTAAAATTTTCGGTGCGCTTATACGCCGGGTAAAAAAATAAAAGTTTAAAAAATAAAAAAAACAATCAAAAAAGAAGACGGTAAAAAAAATTACGACTTATGTATATCGAAATATTGTTTATTTAAAAGAAATGACATTTTCTTATTTTCTTAAAAAGGTTTTCAAAAAGGCAAAAAACCAAAAATTAAAGCATTGCACACGAACATTTCAGGTTTCTTCGTAAAAAAGGGGGTGGGGCGTAAAATTGTGTGTACGGCGAATTTACTTAAAAATTAAAAACTGAAGCTTAAAAATATAGGTGCGCGTTATAGGCCGGATTTTACAGTAGTTAGATTACTATTTCCGTTCACACGCTTTGGTAGCTTAGGTGGTAGCTTCTAGCTTGTGATTAGATAGTCATAATTAAGTTTATATTTTAAAAAATGTCTTATCCTTTGGTAAATCCTCACACTTCAGCGGGTGAGAGTTCGCGACAACCATAACTTTTAACAAACGGCTGATTTAGGTAGGACGTTGTCAAGAACAAGTTGTAGTGATATAGATGAAACACTAACTTAGTTACTTCAGTTCGAGGTTCGATGAGGCCGCGAAATTCTCCCGCTGAATAGCATTTATTATTGCCAGTGGCGCACACAAGGGGGTGTCCTAGGGGTCCGGACCCCCACCCCCAAAAGCCCTTGACATTTTTTCTGATTGATTAGAATTCTAAGTATATAGTAGGTAAAATTTAATTAAATATTAGTTATTAATGATTAATTTTATTAATTAATGCTGATTACTCATTCAATAATTAGTTTACCGTTTTTTGTTCCGGAAAATCGATAAAATCAAAAGGAGCATGATACAAGAATGGTGGACTTCCGACCCTGGACAATCCCCTTGAAAAATTCCTGTGTGCGCTACTCATTATTGCACATTAAATTTGAATGAATCTTATAATTCTCGTGAGGAATAATATTGAAAGTAAGGTATAGTAAAACGTTTTTCACATCACTTGATCGTGGTTAAAAATTATAAATGATCCGTACACTGTGCAACAAGCGATAAAATAAGTTAAAAGAGAAACCAACTGAAGTTGATAACATAGTAAAATATGCGTAACTAAATGAAACTGCACAGCAATATTTCCGGATCCTGCAAAATAATTATCACAGATGACAATATTTTGGTATAATTATATAGATTGACTCCTTGACTTTCTCCCGTGAAAAAATGAACTCGCTTATTACAGAGGCGGACCAAAACTCTTCTCGTCATTAAAACTATATTCGTTTTTCTTTTTCAATATCCATTTATTTATTTCCGTGTGATTGAACAGCGTCATTTGTTGCGTCTACTTCGTTTTATTTTCACTTAAAATGAAGGGTGATCATAAAATAAGAAGAAATCAATTCTGCCTACAAAAACAGAAATTAGTAATTCGGTTCAGAGTCAGTTTTATTCACAGTTATTTTTCAGTTTTAAGTATTATTGAAGTAGATTGATTATCATAACCTGAGTTCACAAGGAAATGGATTGCATTTGTCAATCTTTGAAACAAATTAACGCATTTTGCAAAAGCTAATAATAAAAGCAAGTATGATTACAATGACAGAAAAGTAAAGGATAAAGCGAAAATTACCGCTAAGTAATTAATTATGATTTTAGAAACATTGATTTAGTTTGATAGTTTAATATTCGCCAAATTCAACACACATTAAGATGAGAAAAATGAAATTTACATTTTTGTAGCGACCACAGCCGATTTAAGTCCCGGACCCCTGAACGCAGTCCCAAAGCACCCAGTGGATAAACCGGCACTGGTAGCGACATATGAAATTCGAGATTCAGAAATGAATTATATATAAATTCATTAAGGCTGACTTCGGTGAAAGTACGAGAGCTAGAACTAAAAGCGAAGCACATTTTCAGACAGAAAAAGTGCCTCAAAATTTCTATGGAAATTTGTAATATTATTAATTCATACCTTTGTTAACAATATAGCGTTTTTAAAAATGCCAAAATATTCCATGAATACTTTATTTTTTGTTTTAATACGTGATGCCATAGCCCATTTAACATCCAGGCAGTGGCACACACAAGGGGGGTGGGGGTCCTGGGGGTCTGGACTCCCCCCAAAGCCCTTGATTTTTTTTCCCCGATTGATTATTATTATAAATATATAGTACGTAAAATTTAATTATTTGTTATTAATGATTAATTTTATTAATTAATGCTAATTATTTATTCAATAATTATACTGTGTTTTGTTTCCGAAAATCGACAAAATCAAAAGGAACATGATACAAGAATGGTGAACTTTCGACCCCCACCCCCCTTGAAAAATTCCTGTGTGCGCTACTGCATCCCGGTATAGGAGAAAAAACGCGAAACACATTTTATACCAGAAAAAATGAATAGACTCTGTTAAAAACGGGAAGTATCAGTGGCGCAACTACAAGGGTCCGGGGTAGGACCCTCCAAAGCCCTTGATTTTTTTCCGATTGATTTAATTCTAAGTATATAATACGTAAAATTTAATTAAATATTAGTTATTAATGATTAATTTTATTAATTAATGCTAATTATTTATTCAATATTTAGTTTTTTTACTGTGTTTTGTTCCTGAAAATCGACAAAATCAAAAATAGCATGATACAAGAATGGTGAACTTTCAACCCCGGACCCCCCTGAAAAATTTCTGTGTGCGCTACTGGGAAGAATGATAAAAAATTCCTCTCTCTAAAGGATAGTTAAGCCAGAATATCATATTAATGTTTCATTTCTTTTATATCTGAAAAAATGTTCCACACAAATTCTGGTCTTATTCTTTAACATTAACCAAAGACAGCCTTAATGAATAACAAGTTGTGAAATGCATTACTTATAGCCGTTAAATCAATATTTGTTAAATTCACAGTATTACAAAGTAAAACGATTATAGATACACTACTTATCTATAATACCGGAACAGGTGAACCCTTCTGAGTTTGTACGAGGTGACTTGCACAACGAAAATACCTCTCAAACAAATTTTTGCTTTAAGTAGGCTTCATTTCATGTTAAAGAATAGAACCGAAATTTGGAATATTTTTTCAGGTATGAAAGAAGTGAACATTAATATTACATTCTGGCTTTGCTATCCAAGAGAGAACAGTATATTTTATCATTTTCCTCATTTTTATCCGAGTTCTATTTTTTGGTATAAATTGTGTTTCACATCCCCCTCCCTCTATGCCGTAATGCTATGAGTTTTCCCTTTACGTATTAAAATGAAAAAAAAATTATTATTTATGGAATATTTTGAAATTTTAAAAGCGCTATATTACAAACATGTAATAATTGTGATATTTTGCTTTCTGAGAATGTGCTTCGAGTTTAGTTCAGACTCCCATACATTTGGCAAAGATGGCATTGAGGATTCTGATCGATCCTTAACACTAGATTTCCCATGGAAGTCGTTTTGACTGCTTTTTGATTTCAATTAGAAAAACAATTACGTATATAATGACACAACTTAGATTTTTTTTTAGAATACATTTTTTTCCCCAAGTGAAGTAAATTTTTTTTATTGTTAATATTTACTAATAACTTGTTATATGTGACTAAATAATATAAAAAGAATATTAAAAATTAATTTTAAACAAATTTTTTTATACATTGGTTATTCTTTCACAATGCAGTCATTTTGACTGCTTTTGGGTATTATAGGTATATAATAAATTTCAGTCTTTCTAGTGTTAATATGAAAGATTCATTTATTGTAAAATCTGAGGCAGACATTGCGATCAGAACAAAATTTCAATTTTAGAAATTGTTTATCAAATTCTGAAAATTTCCTCTCGGTATATTAGACATAAAATAACATGCAACAAATTTATTTTTAAAGACTTCCTAATTTATATAATGAATTTTTTCAGAAATTCGTTATTCACAATAAATTATTCTAAAATATTTCATAGATTTTAATAAATGGACAAAATTATTAAATACTTAAAGTTTTGGTCTTCAATTGATTATATTCAACTGAGAGTTATATTATTAAACAGCAACATGTTTATTACGAATATCACATTTATTTATCAATGAGTGAGTGAATATTAAACGAGTCCTATTCAGCTGCTCGAGGCCTTTTGGCGACGGACTCCGTAATTTTGAACCATGGTCAAGTGAAGAGGACGACACCTGACCTGCCACCCCACTCCACTTCCACACCACACCAAGGAGAGGATGTTTGAGCCTCGACATATTTAACGAGTATCGGCGGCCTCCTCTGCACGGCGGGTCTTCAGTGGCACCAGGCTCGAACTCATGACACACGGGCTATAAGTCCGTTATCTTGACCACTAGGCTACTGTAGCCATTTATTTATCAATATCAATGTGTATCTATATAAAAGAATAATTAAGAATCATTTTATTTGTTTTTCACTGAAATGGAAACATAAACTAACACATTAATATATTAATGCGAAGGGGGGAGAATCTTAAACGCCTTTCCTGGATGTTCATTCACAAATGCTGAATATTTTTACGCGTGGATCTAAAATATAATAAATAATTGTACAAATTTTTCTTTCGATCATTGAATATTTTTTAAGCATGCAATAAGTTAATTAAAAAATTCTGTAAAAGATTTTTAAAAAAATTCGTAGGAAAAGGAAGTAACAAAACGTATTTTAAGTCATTTATGTACCAAAAAAAAGACAGCACAACTAGACAGGCTATAAGTAGAAAACAACAGTAGTAAAAACTTTTTATAGGAAGTCGATCAAAGAACGCGACGGGGTAAATGTACAGAAGAAATGAATTAGTAAATTGAAGAACGCACTCAAAAACGAAAATTCAAAGCTTCAAATTAAAAAAAGTATTTTAAAGCACTTAATGCCGAAAACATTTATTGTGGGTTTTTGTAATCACAAAATAACTCTTTTATAATTCTCGTCCAGTATAAATTAAACATATCTTAAAACTTTTTACGATAAGAGTCCAAGTTTTAATTTGTTGGTAAAAAAAGTTTAAATCTAATTTTCAAATGAGATTATAAAGCAATATTAAAATTTAAAAAATAAATTATATTTTTTTAATTTATGACAGGGGTGGGCAGACTTTTCCAGGGTACGCGCGCGGGTTACTTCTAATTTTTTCAAGGTGTAGCGGTCCACTCTTGATGAAGGGGGAGGGGTCCATGGGTCCGGACCCACCCTCATAGCCCTTGATTTTTTTTTCCCGATTGATTATAATACCATGTATATAGTACGTAAAATGTAATTAAGTATTTTTTTATTAATAAATTTTAATTATTTATTTAGTAGTTTATTTTTTGCTTTATTTTGTTTCCGACAATCGACAAAATCAAAAAAATATGTTTGGCTACTTATTGGGGTATGATAGGAGAATGGAAGATTTTCGACCCTCAACCCCCCTGAAAAATTCTTGTGTGCCTCACTGCCCAATGCCGTAGGTGTGGTGAGGTAAGGAAAAGGGGTTATTTTGATAAGTTAATAAATGCGGATTATGTACTTACCTTTTGTAACAACACTTTTAAAACCGCGTTGAAAGCAAAACGAAAGATACAAACATAATAGTAGCCACAAATAAAATTATATCAAATGATGCCTTTATTATGAAACAATTCAAAATACATTAAAAAATAAAACATTTTTATCTAAAGTTAGTTTTCGGTGTTATTGTCAGTAGAAGACTTAGTTTGCATACTGTCAGCCAGCCAATCTTGAATTTTCCGTATATAGTTACTAACTGCTAAAATCTTCAGGCGGTACCCTTCACCCCAAAAAATGTCTTAGCGGTCCACCGGTCGATCGCGATCGACGTAATTTTAACTTCAGATTTATGAGAAAGTAAAGATTTCATATACACACGCGGTGGAAAATTTTCTAGTATTATTAAATTAAGTTTAACAATACCGAGTAATACTAAAATGTGTTTTGTAAAACAGCAGGCTATTTAAATTAGCTACTACTATACATAAATAATTTTATTATTAAAAAAATTCTGATTCATTTCAATTTAATTAGCATTATAACTCTTCAACATTAAGGAGAAAAAAAAACTTTTAGTCGTATAAAATGTTTTAAAAAACTAAAAAACAAAACTTATTTATTTTTAAAAAGAGCTAATTTAGTTCAGTTTTATAACACATTTTTTTTTATTAAGGTATCGAACTTAAGTTAGGAAGCATGATATTAAAACTGCATGTAATTGAACAAATTTTCAGATATTTCGTGTAAGTTGAATTACTATTTACTTATAAAATCGTCTTAAGAATATTTACTACAATAAAAAATTACTTGAATGCAATTTTTTGGTAAAAAATGAAAGAAGAATGACATATTTTCATTATATATAGATAAGACTACTCTACAGAGAGAGAGATCCTGAACTAGGATTTTTGAAAAATTCACATTATTTTCAGAGTTACGATCAATTAAAGAAATAACCGATTTTTTTATTTTTTGTTAAAATTTCTGTATTTTGATGTATAAAAATATGTGAATAAATCCACTTCTAAAAATATATTTCAGAAATCTTAGTTCAGGCTCTGTATGGATGTCTTAGCAATAAATGAGCAAAATATTATTTATTATTATAGAAATAATTTTCAAAAAAAAAGAGAATGTTTTGAAATATGTCATTCCTTCTACATTTTATGCAAAAAATTGCTTTTCAATAATTTTTTCTTGTAATAACATTCTTAAAATAATGCTACATGTAAATTCTATTTCGGATCATCTAAAATTTCAAAAAAATAATTAATGTATGCATTTTACAAATAATTTATAATCATGCACGTTTTTAAAACCCCGTTCCGGAAAAAAATGTTGAAAAACTATTTATTTTTGTGCATTAATCACACTCGTTAAAACACATTTGTTGGTTTACGTATAACAATATATCACACCAATTAGTGGCTCACACAAGGGTTTTCGGGTCCAGACCCCCCCCCGCCAAAGCCCTTGCTTTTTTTCGATTGATTATAATCCTATGTATATATAGTTAGTAAAATTTAATTAAATATTTGATATTAATTACTAATTTTATTAATTAAGGCTGCTTATCTATTCAATAATCTATTTTTTTGTCTTTTATTCCCGAAGATCGACAAAATCAAAAAAAATGTTTGGTGGCGTATTGGAGTACGATACGAGAATGGGACCCTCCCCTTGAAAAATTCCAGTGTACGCCACTGACACCAATTATCTAAGATGAATATTCAGAATTCGTTTTTTTGTCAGTGAAAACAGGAATCTGATTTTTTTCAATTCCTACTATTAGCTCGCACTGTCTCTATATTTATTTATTTATATATTTGTATATTTATTTATTTATCTTGGTG
The DNA here is from genome assembly GCA_019973955.1 of Trichonephila inaurata madagascariensis. Lineage (NCBI taxonomy): Eukaryota > Metazoa > Arthropoda > Arachnida > Araneae > Nephilidae > Trichonephila > Trichonephila inaurata. Next base: position 48,228 of record BMAV01000889.1, on the reverse strand, counting down.
GAATTTTCAATCGTTACTAAAATACATTTTAAAGCGCTGAATTGAGCTGAAATTTTATATACAGGATCATTTTGGATGTACAATACATATAATTTAATTAAAATTAATTTATTAAAACTAATTATTTAAAGAATTACAAATACAGCCACGTTGGCACTTAGCGACCCTTTTGGCGACTTGTGTCAAAACATGAATAGGTTTTTTTTCCTCACGTGTTACAGCATTCATTTGGACTGAAATTAAAAGGACAATACGATACTTTAATGATAATTTAAAAAAAACTAATTACCACTTAATGTTGTGATTCTGTCCTATGTATATACATATTTATATTAATTGTAACTATTTAATAAAAAGTAGCTAAAATAAAATGTTTCGTTGTTGATCTAAGTAGGAATTGACTTAAAAACTATTTTTTATATTACTTGTTTTTAAATGCCACTCAGGCTTTGTTGTATATTCACGCGAAAAAAATTTGTCACATTTAAAAACCGAAAGAAAAGTCAACGATTAAAAAAAATGTAGCGAGAACAGCATCTCGCGTAATTAAACATTAACATCATTTTACGAGAAAAATAATCTCCCTTCAACAACGCTGCAAAAACAGTCGATTACTCATAGTGCCTTATGTAATAATTGTTTTTCTTCAGACATCCAATTTAAACGAGTCCATTTTCTAGAGGGCAATTACGCGTCATTCCTCACCCACATAGACATTCCATGTGGAACACGGAAATAGATGCAAATTCAGCGGCACAGGAATATTTTCCATGATGACTGAATCGGAGGCGACATTTCAAGGCTTTTTCAAATAGAGGAGTACCACACTCCCTGAGTTAGGGCTTTCCCAAGAACTGATTCGCACAAGGACACACAAACACACTCACTCTCCTTCTCTCAGCCCTGAGAAAAACGACCGAGCTGAGTTATCTTCCATTTCCTTCCTCCATTCATTTGAACGACGCGTGCGAAGTTGATACTTTGTATCTCTTCCAAAGAGACCTTAAGCAAAGAAAACAACGATAAAAACATTGCGTTGGAGGGAGAGAGAGAAGAGTGGTACTCTGTTTTTCTCTTTAACAAATCAAGTCATTGGAGGACAGTGATCAGATTTTCAAGTTATTAATTCTCCTCCAACATTGTACAGTAAAAATCTTTCAACACGAAATCGAAGGGACTGAAATTTTTTTTCATGTTAAGAGGTCTCAGGGGTGTTAAATTTCTCTAGAGGTCTGAAAATATAAACAATTTTCAAACAGGTATAATTCTTTTAAATTTAAATTAAATAATTCGAATCTTTTACACATTTATAAAGGAATGGGGGTTCAGAAAAGTATAAAATTGTTTAAAATGTAATCATAAGTTTAAAAATGATAAACATATGAAAATAAGAAACTTTTCCATAAGAAATATTTATTAAGTTTTACGTCGCGCATGCTATTTTGTAAAATATAGCTTTAATTACTAGCTATAAGTTGATTATTTATAAAGTTAAATGTATTCTTTATATAAATAGAATAATAACTTACATATATAAATGTATTATTTTAATAAATAAAAATAATACATTTTTAAAAAAGTATTTAAAAACTTGCAATATTTTACAAATATTTTGAAATACAAAAGATATATAATACTAAAATTAGGTAGGGTTTAAAGAGTATGATGCATTTTATAATTCTATAAAGTTTTATACATCAGAGGAAACTATTTTAGAAAATAGCGTGCGCAACGCGCAAAAAAATAAATATTTATTATAGAATTTTCATATGCTCGTGTGTGTGTGTGTGATTTTTAAAATTATTATTATATTTTAAACATTTTATACTTTTCTGAAGCCCCATTCTTTTATAAATAATGTGTAAAAGATCCGAATCATTTAATTTAAATTTAAAAGAATTATACCTGTTTGAAAATTGTTTATATTTTCAGACCTCTAGAGAAATTTAACACCCCCTGCGAAGGGTATTGCAAATAAATAAAACATATCAACAAAATTAAGTTCATTATAGTTTATTTTATTTACATGGATATGTACATTTGCCTATATTTAATAAAAACCAGTAAAACAAAAATATTCACAACTTAATGAAAGTTAATACAAATTTTTCAAATTTTTTTGAAAAACAAAACATTTATTGAGTTTTTGGAAAATAATCTGACATTTTTCTTTGTATTGTCTTTTTTAGTATCAAATCTTCAACAACTTGTTCGATGTCGTTCATTTTGTTATTCATTTCACCATTAGAATGTGTATCTAAATAAATGAGCATACTTTTCTTGATGTTCCTCATTTCGGATCACGTGGAAACAGGAGTTATTCATTTCATTTTCGTCGTCGGAATTTACATCAATGACATTTTTGAGCTTTGAATTAACTCCCAGATGTCTTTGTCTGCTATAACTGGGGTTGTACATTCATTATCGTCAACTGCAACCAGTAGCGCACACAGGAATTTTTCAAGGGGGGATTGAAAGTTCACCATTCTTGTATCATGCTATTTTTGATTTTGTCGATTTTCAGGAACAAAACGCAGTAAAAAAACTACTTATTGAATATATAATTATCATTAATTAATAAAATTAATCATTAATAACAATATATTTAATTAAATTTTACTTATTATATACTTAGAATTATAACCAATCGGAAAAAAATCAAGGACTTTGGAGGGGTCTGGACCCCCAGGAGCCCCCCTTATGTGCGCCACTGACTGTAACGAATTCTTCCGATGATATACAGTGTAACAATCCAATAACATAGAAACTTTCTCAAACATTTAATTAAATTAAGGGGAATTTTTTCGTGTTAAGAGAAAAAAAAATGCCTGAAAATACATAGTGGTTTGTCGGGACCGTTGTATTATTTCGTGTTAACCAACATTTCGTTTTAAGGGTTTTCGCGTTAAACGTATTTCACTGTGCTTATATAAATATTTTTTCAAATATCATAAATTATGTAAAATTTAACTTGTCAGATAAGATTAAAAAAGTTATGGAGGTTCATTGCCCATTACATAACTTTTTATTGCATTTGCCTTGCGGTCAGAGAGAAAGGTGTTAAAATTTCATACAGTACATTTATTAATCTTCTAGAATAATAATAAAGAATAAAAAAAAATAATAAAGTAACAATACGTGAGAACGAATATTGTATCTTATTTGTTCAATATTGTGAAAAGATAGTTCATCTTCATTCATGAAGCTGAAATAAAAGATCTAAATCTTTAAAACCTGCTTTCACCAACAATAAACTTAAATTTTTGAAAATTGTCCCATGCAAAGTTTCGATAAGAAAAGAGTTTTAGCACACCATGAGCATGCACGTTACATTAGAATTATATGATTACGATAAGATTATGTAAATCGGTTAGCTTAGTCACCATTTTATAGGGAGATTAAAATAAAAGTCAATTTGGTGGTTGAAAATGCATACAAATAGGTGCCACTAAAAAGTAAGCGCGTTTTTTATATTCAAATTTAAAATTACGTTGTAGATTTAATTATAGATAAAAATTGTATCTAGACCTCGAAAACATTTGTGACTAACTAATATTGATCAGAAAAGTACGAAAATGCTATGTAATATGGGGTGAAAATCGAATTATACTACGAAGTAAAAAAAATATGAACACAATTTCAACAATAAATCCAAGGGTAAAGTATGTTTCATAAGAACTAATAAAAATAATGGCTACGTTCATATAATATTAAACTAAATATACCTTAAAAATTTGATTAAACTTGAAATTGGAACTTAAAAAAAAGTTTTTTTTAAAAAAAAATTGATCTCACAATCACAATCTTAATAGATAATTTTGTTCGATGCTTAATAACATATCTGCTTGTTCAATTAACAAAATAAATAAAAGTATTTTTAAACTAAATTCTTTGATAACAAAAACTATTAATAACTTTGATAGCTTTAAATTAGCTTTGAATCTAACAAATGTATAAATAAAAATAATATAAACAGTTCAATAAAACTTTAATTTTTGAGAACAATTTCTTAATACACATTCGAATTTATCAAAATAAATAAATAAATAAAAATAGACACATTATACTCAAAAGATATTGTTTAAAATCAAATTTTCTCAGCAAAATCGAAATAGATTTTGAGCATCAGATGGAGAATCGTTTTCTGTATCTTTCGAATATTTACCATAAGAAAAACAAAAGACAAGTATTTATAATAATACAAAATTTCATAAATATTTCATTTTTTCGTGTTAAATAAGAAGCAATGATTAAATACATATGAAATTTCAAATGAAAATATTTTGATCATAGTTTATATATACGTCGAGTGTACGAGTAAGGTTCATATATTTAAAATGATCCAAAGAAATTTTATTTGCATATTTTCATAATTTAAATGTTTTAAAATTAAATTGCGAACAAGCATGACTTTATTAAGAGAAGAGGTACAGTAAAATTTGCTTAGGATTTAATATACTTTCGAATATTCATCATATAATGACAAGAGCTATAGAGTAAAATGTGTGATGCTTTTGGAAAACAGTGTGATATGGTTGTGTAAATTTGCTCACATTTCAAAGTTTGAGAAGATCTTTGCTTCCGTCTACGTTACTGGTTAGACATCAAATAAGGTTTTCCTTTAAAAGAAACTTTTCAAATATTTTACACAATATATCTTAGACTATCTAAGAAATTTTAAGCGATGGAACGTGAAGATATTTAAATTTTATATATCCTTAACATTTTTTTTTCGTAACTATAATTCGTATATTAAGCCACTAACAAACACAAATTGTTTAGGAAAATACTACTTAACACTCAAATGTTTGGTGTAGAAACTAAAAAACCTACTTTTCGTACATAAATTTTTTTTTAAAATAAAAAATAAAAGCTACATATTAAAAATAAAAAAATAATAAATTCTGTTGCACGATAAGGGACAGAACTGAGACCTTTAGATGGTACTAAGTACTTCACGATACGTTACACACACATTTCACTCTTTTCAAACATGCAATAGACGGAACATAATGTTAAAACACTGAAAATGTAAAAAATATCAGATGATTTTTTTTAAAAAATTCTGATTTTAAAAAATAAGAAGAGAAAAAAAAGGAAGTGTTTTTATTTGATACTTATATATCTCTCATAATTCATACAAATATTTCATCAATTACAAATATTATTTTTTAAGATACAATACCACACACATATGATTTGTCGATGTTTACAAAATACAAAACATTTGTACTTATATGAATGAAAAAAAAAACACATCATTTAAATGTTCTAATTTTCTAGAACTATTTTTCAACATTTCCCAACCCTCATGGAGATTTTCATTTAAAACGTAAAGTATAAAAATGTAAAGCATACACTAAAGAGATGAAATCCAAAATTACTTAAGCGGAACGTAAGAACAATTAATTGTAGCATTCAACATTCAATACCTGGTTTGACAACTCCCTGCAAAATAGGAAAAACGTACATGAATACGTCATCATTAAAGCGTAAAAAGCTAATCAAATAAAAATAAAAAAATCTAAATGTTATCCTTTCGACTTTCTTAATAAATAATAACAATAGTCGAGTAAGTGAAAGCGACAGACAGATGGACAGCGATGTGACGTCATGGTGTGTAGTTAACGTGTACAGACCACCTGCCACTTGAAGAAGCGTTACGCCACGCGACTCATATTAAAAGTTACATCTGAGTCTCGTGGAGTTTCAGAAAAATGAATTTTTTTATATCATTTTCCCCTCAACGAACATGTAATACAAAAGAGTAAATTATACAGCACACAGAGAAATAACGGTTTGACCGCGGAAAAGCAAGCCGAAAAATAAATGTTCATTTATTAATACAGTTTGAATTTGTATCTAAAAAAAATTCCATAAAAGTTCTGATTAAATTTTATAATGTAATTGATATTATAATTCTGAAAGTATATTGAATATTCGATGTCGTATTTTACCCTCTCCGATCGTTCCCAATTAATAATGTTCTTTTTTGAACTTCAAAAAGCGGACAAAAATTATTCAAACAAATAAAAACTAAGTACATAAAGTGACTTGAAAAACTTTTAGATACACTCTTTCAGAGGCGCAGCTGCCGCCGTATCAATGATACGGGGCTACAAGCTACAGGCCCCCCAAATAGGTGAGAAAGTAAATAAATGAATTGTTAAAGGCCCCAAAAGTAATTTTGATACAGGGCCCACGCACGACTTTAACTACGCCACTGCTCGCTCTTTATATATACACACAATGATTTTGATAATTTAATGCAGTGTTTTCCAAACTTTTGACATATGAGTACTCCTATAATTTTCGTAACGCTGAGTACTACTCATCAAAAGGAAAAAAAAAATGATATATTTAAATAACAATAAAAAAAATATATTTATTTATTTATTGCGGCATACACAAAATAAGAAAAGAGAAATCAAATTATTCATAATAAAATATGAATAACAGTTATATTATAATAACATTTATTTGGATTAATGAGAAGGATGAAATTGTGTTGAGTTGACAGATCGTCATAATTTGATTCCCTGGTTATTAATTTTAACCTGAGATGCGGTTCCACGTCCATTTGTCTGTTCTTTTTTCCCACTAGCTATGCATGATGCAGTGCATATCCCCACCAAACTTCGGTGCAACGCGTACCCCGTACCCCTGAGGTACGCATACCACACTTTGGGAAACACTGATTTAATAAATTTTCTTTTTTATATGAATAATGAATGCAAAATTAACACAATAATTAACTGTTTTTGAAACGCCGTTCTCCGAAGCAACACGATGGACAAGGCAGCCTTTTGGTCATTGCCACGAACTTGTGGGCAGCGTTCTCGAGTTCCGAGTCCTGATGCCATTGAAGACCTGTCGTGTAGAGGTGCTGTTACACGTTAAATCTGTTGATACTCTAAGTCCTCTCAATTGGCGTGGTAATGTAGTTTGGAGAGGGGTGTCAGTTCAGGTGTCGTCCTCGTAACTCGATCGTCTCAAATAGTCCTTGTGTAGCTTCAGTGAATGAGTGTTCATGAATGTCGCAATTTAAAGCAACACAAGGGCTATTGGCGAAGAACCTTTTTTTTTTATTCAAGGTCAAAAGTGACGAGAATGGTATCTGAAGTGGGATCTCACTCTTTAAACTTCGAAAAAACACCAAGGCCAGTTTGAGCTCTTACAGAGTTAACGTGAGTCAGCGGATCTTTAGTAGCATCAGGATTCGAACCTACGTCTCGATAAAAAGAACACTGGCCAGGAGTTCGCAACATGCCAGCTACCACAGCCATATCAAAACAATGTATACACAGATAATACAATTGTTATTTTTAATTAATATATATATATATATGAAAATATTAATAAATAGAAGGAATTATTACACACACACACATATATATATATATATGTAATAATTCCTTCTAGTATCCTTTTTATTAACTCTTTGTATTCAGACAAACTTTAAGTCTTCGGATTAAAAAATAATACTGTAATCTCTTAATCGTAATCGGCTAGTCCGAAATCCCTGTCCCGCCCATTCTATCCAATCAGAATTACTATTACGTAATAATCACACGCTTGCACTGCTGGTATAAAAGCAAAAATCTTGTGTAATCGCTCTCTTTTGTCTGCTAGCCTTCTTCATGTAAGAATGTAAATAACTGCAGCTCTTTGTCTTTGTGTTGTATCCGTCAAGACGTTGCTTCTGTTATATGTGTCTGCTTACGTGTTTTTAACAAATAGATGTAAAATATAAAGTGATTGACCAGTTACGCTATGTGTGCTTCAAAATAAAAGATGAAACACAATTCTGAGGACGTTTGCAATAAACCAGATATGACAACAAACCAACACCGGCCAACGCTACAAGACTTAGCATATATATATATAGGCTAATTCTCTACAAACAAGAGATAACATCCAAACAATAACATTCGAAAAACACATAGACAATAGTAAAATACACAATGAAGGATATATATATATATATATATACATATATATATATATATATATACACATACATATATACCTGAAATCAAGATTTAAAAAAACACAAAAAAATAATCTTTTTTAAAAGTAAAATTTGTATTCCAAAATTAAAAATTTTACACGTCTAATAACACTATTTTTTTTAAAGAATAAAAAATAAATTATTTTCATACATTGGAAACTATCGATATTTTCTGAAATCCAGACCAAATTTTTTAAAATTATTTTTAATAGAGAAAAGTATTATTCTTTACCCTATTTAAGTTTGTTTATTTTAACTAGTTAACTGCGGCACTCCAGTTTGAGAGAGCGCAATTATGTCTGTCACAGAAATCGAGCAATGATTAGTATACTCGTCACAGAGTAAGTGTCGCTGTTAAAATATTGGATTAAAAAAAGATAAGTTTCATTTATAAAATTACCAATTTTATTACTAATACTTATTTATTTGGTTAATATAAATAAAAAAAAAAAAACGTACACATTACTCGAAAAACGCAAGAAAAATTAAATACATTTTAAAGTAAGAATTTAAACTCCTCCTGAATTTTAGTGACCGTCCAGATTCCCGGGCTGAGAGACTTAAACACACACTACTTTATTTCCTTCTTTACTGACAAATTATTTTCTACCTGTCTTTGACTTAAGAAAGTTCTGGAGTAGGTGCTGTAGGGTTGATCACAGTCCTCTTGCCAGAGAAAGCACGCTTGCCTTATTAACCCAATAAAATAACTATTCTTTAAATAGAACGGCATTAGGTCATTACACTTATGTTAGCACATGGTTCTAATATTAAACAATTGGCATTTACACCACTCGATAGCTAGGTAACTTCGAGCCAGTATCTATCAATGGGCTCAGCACCTGATCGGCGACTCGCATTTGTCCCATGGCTGACCATACCTAAAAGAACCCTATCATAAATCAACTTCACGACTTTTGCCTTTGCTCCTTTTATGTTAACACCTAAAAATCATTATCATCGCACATAAATAAATTCCTTAAGCAAACTTATACGCTGTTTCAGCCGATGTATACGGGAATGCATGAGTTCAACCTTAAATTTTTCATATTTTTAATTATTTGTTTTACTCCAGCCGGGCCTCAGAAGTATCTTGAAATAAGAAATTACGTTTTGTTTTTTTCAAAAATCACGACTTAAATAGCCAATGATCACTACTTTTTACGCATGTAGAGTATACTCGTCAACACACAAAATGCTGCAACTTCTCCAAACGAGTATACTTGTCAATCACAGTTCACCGGTTAGGCAATGTTAAAATCGAGAAAAAATAATATAGAAAATACTAAATACAAATTTAGTATGGCACTTTTCCACAGGGAAATGTGTGAATGATATTTATTTTTAATGCGGACACTTTTTAAACCTGTAGTATACAAAAATCGACAAGGAACTTCGACAGTCACATTGAAAAATCGCGGGCTTTCATCTATTCGCAGACTACAACTCGAGACACGTCAGCCAATAAAAGAGCGGTTACGTCACAGGGGTACCACCTGCCCAACTTCCGCTGCGAAAGCCACGTGACTCGCGCAGCTGGGAACAACGCCCTCAAAGTGGTATGGAGGAAAAAAATTCCTTTTAACGAGTCAGAAAGAGAGAGAGCTAGCTGACAAGAGAAAACGAATGAGGGTTGACTAGTTGTTTTATTCATCGCTGTTCTCTCTCTTTCGCTTTCTGCATAACACACACATTCATTTCTTAAAAAGAAAAAAAAATATTAACTTAAGGTGATAACATTTAATATTTATAAGATATTGAAGGAGTTATGCAAAAATTGTTAAAAATGAAAAGCGTAGGGATGCTTGTAAGTTTGGGAGCAAATTAAAATAAATTTATCTTCTGAAAAGAAAAAAATAACTTGTGAGCGTGTCTTTTTTTGGAAAATACTTTTTAAACAAAAAAAATATTTAAGGGTTTTTAATTTGTTTTTTTAAAACTACGCTTTTTTTTTAAAAAAAATTGTATTTGTTGTCGTTTGTATTTCATATTAAAAAAGTACAATTAAAGTAATTGACACCATTTATTTTTTTTCTCAAAACTTAAAAAAAGGGTTTTTTCCCCCAAAATCATCCAAACTTTAACGAAACTCCTAATGCAACTTTAAAAAAAAAAAAAATCCAGGAATATGTTCCTTTTATTAATCTTTAAATATCTTCAGTGGCATAACGTACACTCCCGCAACCCAGGGCTGTGCAGGATTCTAGGACCCCAAAAACCAGGGAGCTATTTTTGAGGGGGGCCTATCAAAATTCCCTTTGGGGCCCTTTTTTAAAATTGGGGCCCTGTTAGTGGAACTGTAGTTCAATGTTGGGGCCCCCGTGTGGGGTCCCCTATTTGTCCCGGTAGCTACGCCCCTGGCCCAAAGCCTGACTGACGAAAAGTAAAGATTGGGGTCCCAAACCTGACAATGCAAGGGGGCCCCAGTATTCTCCGTTTCGCCACTGAATCCCTTTCAACTTTTTAAAGTAACAAATCCCTACCAGATACTTTTTTTTTTTTTTAGTTTAGATATGCTACTAAAAAATTTTTCATCGATCACTTTTGATCATCTTACAGGTTTACTCCCTCCCCCACCCACATTGATATATTTCTGTGGTCATTAGTCGTATTTTATAAATCGATCATTCATATATACAAACTAAACGGGATATTATTTAGTATAGAATTAGACAGAATTTGTAAATTTTATTTAATTAGCAAAAATTAGAAATTTATAATAATGGAGTATCATTTTTTAAAAACTTAAGCGCGAATATCAAAAATCTAAAATACCAAAATATATAAAAACAGCATTGAGCATTTAAAAAAAAAATGATAAACTTGCGCCAGGTAAACAAACTTTCAAAAAATACACAAAAGGTGAAACATTTTCGAAACAGAAACCTTTTTTCAGATAAAATATTCACATAGGCAAATCGGGGGAAAGTAAATGATGAAGCAGAAAATATTTTTCAATAATCATTATATTGGAGGATTACATATTACAATTGCAGGGAAAGAGGAAGGGAGGGTAAGTGAGGTTAAAATCAGATAGTTTCCTTTATGAGTCAAGGTCTATCCTTGACTCACTTTGCCTCCAACAGTAAGTATAATCGAAATGAACCTTCAAAGTTTCATTTCTTATTCATAGCTTGTGTTGTGGGAAATCCCCCGATTTCGCAGTTGCATTTTTTTTTTGGTACTTAATCAGCACCGATACATTATAAGCAAACACGCATCCCACTGAATGACAAGTAAGTTGTTTAGTAAATTTCAAACGGAGACATTAATTAATAAGTACAAAAACGATTGTTCATCCCTCTCGAAGTAATGCGATACAAGAGAAGAAAATGAATATTGTGCGCAAAAAAAATTGTTGCCTTGAAACAATTTGTTGAAAATTGTTGCTAAAAGTATTAACAGAAACAAAGGAAAATAAAAATTAAATTACCAAAAAAAAAAGTGTTTAATTTATTTGTTAGGGTTTTTCTGAAGGAAACCTAAGAAACAAATTTTATTAAAATAAATATTCTTCCCATTCAAATAAATGGTAAAGTTATTGGAATGTAAAATTTGAAAAGCATAAATTTTTTATTTCTTTTATTTTCTTTTTCTTTAAGGGGCATGCATTTTCTTTATACCTTTAGAATCTACCAATAAAAGTACTTTTTAACTTATTGCATTTTATTTCCATCTCAAATTATTTCAATGTTAAACAACAGAAGACTATTATTTTGCTTTTAGAGAGAGATGTAACAGATACATAAAATAATAAATTACACTCATATTTTAAGGCAATCTACGCCAAATGTACGAGAGAGCCTGAACTAAATGCGAAGCACATTTTCACACAGAAAAAAAATGTCTTTATTTTAAAAACTTACAACATTGTAATTCATACATCTGTTAAAAACATAACGTTTTCAAAATTTCGAAATTTTTCAGAAATAATTAATTTTATCTTTTAACGTATAAAGAAAAAAATGGGTCAATTCAGATAAAAATGAGTAGTATGATGAAATATGCTGCTCTTTATAGCAGCGGTAAACTTTCGATCGCCCCGCTGCCTCCCTTTATGTATCAAGGACCCCCCCCACCACCACCACGATTTTGAACATCCCTAACCAGTAGCGCACACAGAAATTTTTCAACGGGGGTTCCGGGGTCGAAAGTTCACCATTCTTGTATCATGCTTCTTTTGATTTTGTCGATTTTCGGGAATAAAACACAGTAAAAAACTAATTATTGAGTAAATAATTAACATTAATTAATAAAATTAATCATTAATATAACAAATACTTAATTAAATTTTACGTACTATATACTTAAAATTATGGTCAATCGGAAAATAATCAAGGGCTTTGGGGTTCGACCCTTGTGCGCCACCGTCCCAAACCGAGCCTTAATATTCTTCATCATAATACACGTTCTAGTAGAGTTTCTTCATAGGGGATTATTAAGTAATGTAGTCTGAGTATGGTAAGGCCAAGTGGTAGTTTCCTCACCACAGGTCCGGGTACTATTTCCGGGCTAGGCAAGGCCGACTCTGCCTTTCATCTTTACTGCAGTGGGTCGATAAATGTGTACCAAGCTTGCTTGGGGACTTAAACACTGGAGGTCTCGCTTCAGACTGACCACCTGAGCGAGACATCTGCTCATGAACCTCAGCGTCCAAGGGTCACGTACACTGGGATGTTGCCAGTAGACTCTGGCTCTCATGGGCTGTTCCGCCACTGAGTTTGAGTCTAGTATGGTACATCTTTCGATTTTTCCACAAGGCATTTCAAAGTCTGTAAAGGAGGGAAATCTGAATGTTACGCGAGAGACACTGCGGGACCCCTGGGGACACGCAGTTCTCCCCTGGAGAACCACTGCGTGCCCCCAGGGGTCCACGGACCACTGTTTAAGAACCGCTGCTCTATAGAATAGCGAAGCCAGAATATAGTATTAATGTTGGAATACTTTTTTATCCGAAAAAATGTTCCAAATTCGAGCCCTATTTTTTAACGTTACGCGCTGAAGACAGACTTAAAAGGGTAAAAGAAATTTATGTTTGCTTTTGACACCAGATTTTTTTTCAACGTTACTTTTCCAAATCGATTTACAGTACAGACGAATATTGTATTAGCATGAACTAATTCAAATGATTAAAACGTATAATTTAGCCTTTTTAAATATATGTATTACGAAAACCTTTAAAGGGAGACAAAACTCTTAAAAAAAAAGCTGTTTTCTACAAAGCATTTACACATGTAAAAATATAAATTAAATATTAGATTTTTTATAAGTCTTGGGTTACTTCATGTGCATAACATAGAAAATATTTTTTAAAAAAAAAAGATTAAAATATATTTGGTAGTCCTTTCCATTAGTAATTTTTTTAAAAAAAATCTGTTTTAAACATCCAAATATTTAAAATTGAAGTCAATTTTCAAAATCCAATTCAAATTTCCTTCCAATTTTTTCTTATGAATTAATCCGTGCAGCTTAATAAGAGGCATTTTAGTGTTTGAAAACTTCTAAAAATATATTTATAGGATCATTGTTTTTACCTATTCTAACAAATAACTGCGGAATGATATTTTTTAGATTGTTTAAAAATAAACGTACAATACTTTTCAATATTTTAAGTTTATTACACATAAACAAATAAATTAAGCAGATGTATTCCGTAAGAATGATATTAGTAAGGTGACCAACCATCCTCCTTTAGGGAGGACAGTCCTCTTTTTATAGGTTCTTTCCCTTTCCCGAAAATTCCTCCTTGTTCCCTTTTTTAAAATTTTAAAAAATGATCTGTTACTCTGCATTCAGGATGAACCAAACATGTTTCCCAAAATGACAAAAAAATAGTTTTGAAACAAATATCACTGGAAATAACAGTTTTCAAAATTTTGTTTTTTGTGGTGTTTTTTTACCATCTCCGGTGGGCGTCGAAAACTGTGTTGATTTTTTATCAAAAGAAATCCCGATATTAAATCGATGACAAGTGTCTTTTATGAAATCGGGAAAAACTGAATGACTATTTAAATTTTTAAAAAAATTGGAACAATTAGAAAATCAACATGCTGAAATTGAAAAATATGGGTGAAACCGACCATTTCAAAAATGAAAACATTCCCATGAAATACGTTTGCAGCCCGGATTAATGGGGGTGGGGTTTTTAGTCGGGAATGTTTGGACAATGACAAAAAAAGATTGAATGTTTAATTTTAACCAATACCCTTAAAAATTCAGTATGAAGGCTATTTTTTGCTCCGAAATTTCCGATGCATTAGAAAATAATATATTGGACAAACAAAAATTCATTGTAAGAGAAAATACTCGTTTAAGTAAATAATTAAAAAGGATGTAAGCGTAATTAGCGTATTTTTGTGTTTGAAGTAATAAAATCTTTCATATATTAAAGTTGTAACTTTTTCTTGAATTTTTCGTCCTCTTTTTCATAGTAAAAAAACTGGTCAACTTAATATTAGATATAGTAGTGATATTCCAGCGGGTGTAGGGCGCTTGTTGCTTGTGGAGACATTCGAAACAATTCTCTTGTCTACCGGTTTCTGCTACTGGAATCTAGGGAATTTCAAGATATTTCCAAGGCTACATTAGTTGAGGCAAAATAATTCTGGAGGTTAAACATTTAATTTATGAAGTGAAGGCGCTGTTGATAAAGCAAGTCCTGAAATTACTTTTTGGGTGGGTTTCCGTTCATAGTATGCAACCACGCCTATATTTTTTCACAATAATATATTCACCAATTTTTAATAAATATTTAATTTCATTTTTTATCTCCATATCAATTGTTAATCTGTCAAGTTGAGTGCTGATATGATGTATATTGTCTTATCATAGAAAATAGCAGCGATCAATTTAGTAATAGATATTTCCGGTTGAAAAAAAAGCAACGAAAGCGTTAACACCCATATATTCGAGGTAGGTCTATCCAACAATCAATATATCAAAGTTAGAAGTTATTTTGAAAATTTACTTACTAATGAAAATTTGTCTGGTAATGATTTGAGAGAAGAAATGCAGAAATAATTTTAAGTGAAACTTGTGGAGATCAAACCAGTCGTTTCATTATTATTATGATTAGAATTTTTTTTTTCATATCCGGATATATATATATATTTCAAACAAGAAATATGTATTCACTATTCCAGAGGAGTAACACAGACTAATTTTATGGGAGGAACTTACAAAAAAAAAGAAAAGAAATTACGTAGATGAAAACGCAGAGACTTAATATTTATGCTAAAAATTAAAAATCTCTGGTTATGGGAGGGGTTTGAATCCTCAAACCCCAATCTTGTGTACGCCGCAGCACCATTCCATCAAAAAACTGAATCTGAAGGTTTATTCAAAACAACTGAATTTAAAAATTTAAAATGCAAATACTACTAATTTATAATCATGCAATTTTAAGTATCTCAGAGGTGTTAATTCTGTGTCGAGAGCTAAGAATATAAATAATTTTCGGTTATACACAATTCTTTAAGGTTAAAATTAAATAATTCGATTATTTTACACATAATTTATAAATGAATGAGGTTTCAAAAAAGTGTAATCAAAATTTTAAAAACTTTAAGCATATGAATAGCAGAAACATTTCTGTAAAAAATATTAATCAAGTTTTACGTTTGCAAGTAGAATATTTTTAAAAAAATTACATTTTTAAAATTTCAATATTTTTCAGATTTTT
This sequence comes from Trichonephila inaurata madagascariensis, assembly GCA_019973955.1. NCBI lineage: Eukaryota > Metazoa > Arthropoda > Arachnida > Araneae > Nephilidae > Trichonephila > Trichonephila inaurata. The sequence continues at coordinate 32,536 of BMAV01000889.1, read as the reverse complement.
TAACAAAAAAGGTACACAAAACTGAAATTAGGTAGAGTTTAAAGGGTATGATACATTTTATAATTCTATAAAAAAATTTTTACCAAAAGCTACTATTTTAGAAAATATCACGTGCAACACACGAAAGATTTACTTAATATTTATTTTAAAAAAATGTTTCATATTTTCATATGATTATAATTTTTAAAATTATGATTATATTTTAAGCATTTTACACTTTTTTGAAACCTTATTCCTTTATAAAAAAAATGTGTAAAAGAGTCGAATTATATAATTTTAACTTCAAAGTATTATATCTCTTCGAAAATTGTTTATATTTTCGGCTCTCAAGACAAAATTAACTTTCCTAAAACCCCTTAATAACTGAAACTATTTTTCGATATATCTAATAATATTTTGAAGTTTCAGAAAATTCTCATAAAAAATATAAGCAATTTCTATAAACAAATTTGATTCATCTTTCTTGGATCATGCTTGGCGAGAAATTTTACAGCCAAATTACCAACAACTATCAATCCCAGTTTCTTTACGGCAACCTTGGCGATGATCGTAAGGCTATGAATGAATACAACATGCTGCGTTCAGCAGCAACTAACTGATTAATAGCTTTAAGTGAGATTTGAGTAGGTGTATTTCAATAGCGGTATTCCGCATTGTAAAGAGATTTTTTTCTTCTTTTTTTCAATTTTATGACTGTGGTCTGAATTGCTGGCATACTTCGCGCTGACTTAAAAGGGTTGTGGGCGGTTGTATCAACTGATAAACCGAAGTGCTTTGTGGCTAATTTCAAGGTGAAGACGCGGTTTGTGAATTTTGTTAAGTCATAAGAAAATGCATTTATTTATTTTTTCTTTCGATGATATCATTGTATCTCAAACGAGTTCGATGTTATTCATAAATTTCTGCCATTCTTTTGATTGTTGAGAAGCAAATAAATTTAAAAAGCAAAAAATGCGGAATATTTTGCGGAGAAAAGTGATTGTAAAACAATGATTCATGATGACTATAAAAAAAGTTATTTTACTAGACTAATGTAACCTTTTTACTATATGAATTTCTTTTTTAAAAAAATATGAGTTTCGTAGTATTGGCAAAAATTTCAGAACTTCTCTTTTTAATAATCATAAACTTTGATAATTACATTTCCTTTTTAATGATGGATTCTTTTTTTTAATAGAAAAAAGGTTTAAATTCAATTCTCGCCAAGTTAATTTGAAAATTCTAAGGAAAATAAATTTTATTAATAACATGGGGAAAAAATGTTGGTAAAAATCATTTACGATATAACTTTTTAAAATATTTGGAAGCAATTTTTCTTATTTTTTTCTAATATGATAAAAAATATTTTTTAATACAATTTACTCACATTATTCTCACAAATCCTTATCTTCCAAAAAATGTTATTTCCTTAAAAATTTTAATTCAAGATCAGCATTTAATTTTTCAAAATAAATTTCCGAGACTTCGTGAAGTCAGTGGCGCACTCAAGGATGGGACGGGGGGGAGGACTCCAGGTCAGGAACTCCCCACCAATCGCCCTTAAATTTTTTTAGATTGATTATAATCCTATATATATAGTAAGTAAAATTTAATTATTTGATATTAATAATTAATTTTATTAATAGTACTAATTATTTATTAAATATTTTATTGTTTTACTGTTTTTTGTTCCCGACAATCAACAAAATCAAAAGAATATGTTTGGCAGCATGTTGGGATATGATGCGAGAATAATGGATTTTCGATCCTGCCCCGGCCTCCTGTGTTCGCCACTGCGTTAAGTTCAGCAATTTTTTCTTTTTCTTTTGATATGCGACAATTTTTGAGATTTGTAAGAACTTGCGACAGTTATTCATTAATAACTTGATTTTCCAAGCAAATAACTGTTAATTAAGAAATTCTATCATAATATAGATAGTAATACAAATTATTAAAGAGAAAACATAACTCCCTTTTCAGAATCATTCTTCTCTATGAAACTCGTTGCATAATTGATTAAAATATGTAATAATAATATACGCTGTCATTTAAACTCAGAAAAATAGTCAATAAAACTTACTATTTCAGCTGATACACATTTAAAAAGAAGATTCAGAGCCTTAGAAACAGAACGAAAAGATTGACGAGTAAATAGACGTAACTACTCTTCAAATGACAAATTATCATACACCTGGATAGTAAAAAAATAAATCTCCAGAAGAAATATATTGCGGAATAGGTAGACGCCGATATGAGTTATAAAAAGCACATTGATGTACAGTTTTCATAAAATACGTGAACGGATTTTTACATCGTAAAGATGATAGAGTTTCTTCAGTAATCAATCGCAAAGATGGCGGTTCAATATGTTTAACTATATATTGTAGAAATATTCCAGATATTTTGTTTTGTTTCAACCATCTCTACTCTGAATAAAAGAAAATTTTTGGGACAAAATGTCATTGAGCATTTATGATATGTAAAAATCTCACGTGTCTCCGAACATAATTTTTTTTTATAACAGAAAGACGATGATTTTTGATCTTTTATATATCGTTTTATAAAACATTACCATTAAAATGTGAGTGTTTGAAAGGAATTGCATCTTTCCCTTTTTCAAACTGTATTTTATATGCTATACTTAATTTCTATTCAATTATTTTTATTATGCGTAATTTCTATGCTACATGTATTTTGTGTAAAATATTTAGTTTTATTGTCACGTCTTTTACCAAACGTCATCTACTGCAGTGTTCCCAAACCTTTTTATCGCCGTGGACCGGTCAAAGTTTGTTAATTTTACCGCGGCTCGCTGAAGGGGAGGACGTTGGTTGTTTATATTTTAGACTGTTTTGATTTAATAATTTTAATTCAATTGTATTTAATCGTGACTTCAGAATAAAATAAAGCTACACCAAAAAAATGAATATAAAGTGATTTAACAAGGTATATAAAGTTATTTTCCTAAAAGGTAGCCCAAATCCAAGAAAAATATACCACAGTAAATAAAAGGGATATATTTTAATGTTTCTTGAGTGGACCGGTAGTATTTGATCAACAGATCGGGGGTTAGACCACTGATCTACCGTATTTATCTTTTGCGTGATGGCAACAAGTTGTTTGCTTCGACTTGTTTTTGTAATATAATCTGGCTGAAACGTTCACTTCCTGTACTGTCCCCTCGCTAGGAGAGGATCTCGCCGTACAAACTGCTGCCATTTGTCTAAATCTTTTTACGCTAAATTAACTTGTTAAGTCTTTAAAAGCAAGAGTCATATTTATTAGTCCCGTGTGGCGGACAGTACGTTTAATTAGATAAACTACGAATTCGTTTTGCAATAAACGAAGAATGTTTATTGAACAATAGAGAGCGGCAAGAAACAATCTTTGACACTTAGATATAACGCAGCTAATTTCGTGGCGATTTTTAATGTTTACAATTTAATACATAAATTTTTAACTAGATGAAAAAAACTCATAGACTTGATTTAACTACATTACTTTATTATTTATTCCTATCTCACAATGTAACATATTTTTTAAAAAGAGACGGTTTGTTTACTATTTTTTGTGATAAGCAATATATTTGAAAATAATTATATATGAATTAAAGTAGAATATTTAATAAGCTGAAAAATTCAGTATAAATGCGAGTTGCACTGTATTTAATCTTAAATATATATGCAAGAGCAGTTAGAAACAATATTTGAAGCCACACAATCGGATCTGTTATTTAGCAAGTTCTAAAAAAATAATATTATAAGAAAGACAGAAATATGGATCATATTTTTTCAAGTAGTACAGACATTTGATCCAAAAAAACCAACTGTAACGCTTACGTTTTCGGCGATTAATATGAAAGTAATCGAATCGAAAACGCATAAAAATTTTCTTTTTAAATACAAAAATTAAACCTCTGAATAGTGTAAAATTTAATTTCCCCTAATTTTATTACAAACTGCTGTCTTATTACTAAAAAAGTAAGTTGAAACGTAGAAAATTTTCAGACAGAAAGTAATAAGAAGTTAATGAAAAGAAATACTTAAGTAGGTAACGAATGGTTAAAAGAACTGTAAAAAGAATATTACTTTAATAGCGTAGAAATGGAAATAAGTTAATAATTAAAAAATATATGTGGACATTCCTTTTTTTTTTGGAAATGTTATCGATTGTGAGAAACTGCATGGAAAATATTAATTTATTTAAAATTCTTTTGTTGTCAAAAAAATTTTTTTTAAAGAAAAAATTTTTTTCTAGTATTAAAAAACATTTGTGTGCATTCGCTAAATTTTACAGAAATATTTTTCAAATAACTGTTATTGAATCAATGGTGTTTTGCTTAGAGAAAAAAAAGTTAGGGTGATAATTAACACTTCTAATAGAATTTTCTACACAGTGGCCATACTGTACAAATAAATCATTCACTACATTAAAAGCCATGCTTAAAATGAGAGATAACAAGGCAAAAAAAGGATATGATACCATCCTCAACCCATTCTCCCCTTTTACTTCTTTGTAAACAGGAAGAACTGAGAAGGGGAGAGGGGGGCGGAAGTTCCAAGTTTCCTGTCACGAGAAATGTCACCTTTCGAAATCACAATAGAGATAGAGAAATTAGTCCGTAATTAATTTGTGATCAACGCAAGTGGGAAAAAGAAAACACAGAAACAAAATCTTACATGGATAGATAACAATTAGTATTCCCTTTATGTCGTTATCCAAGTGTACACGACGATTTCACAACCAGAAATCACTTCTAAGCCCGCTATTGAATGGAAAGGTGAACAACAAAAAATGTCAATTACTTCTCAACATTATCTATCCGGAAGGGTTGAGAGAGAGAGAAAGACTTAATTTCTTTCTAAGATGGACTAGGATTTTAATTCATTTTTCAAGTACGGCATACACTATTCGCACAGGTGTTAATAAGTATATATATATTTTTTGGTGTTAATAAATATATATTGTAAAAATTACATCGCAGTATCGTATTCTTTGGTAGCCACCAGCCGCGGTAGCCTAGTGGTTAAGGTCGCGAACTCATAGCCAAAGTGTAGCACGCTCGGTCCTACTGCCACTGAAGACCTGCCGGGTAGTCGGGGCAATACACGTTAAATCTGTCGAGCCTCAATTTCTTCCTGTTGGTGTGGTCATCAACAGACGGGAATGCCAGCTGGTGTCATCTTCGTCACTTGATCAAGGTACAAAATTACGAGGTCCATCGCCAATAGCCTTCGAGTTGGTTTATACAGCGACGTTAATATAACTCTCATTCACTCTTTTAGAATTTTATTTTGCCGCAAGAAACTATCTTTACCTTTATAATCTAATAAATGACAGCTTTCTTCAACGTTTTGCAATCTTCAACACATTATTAAAAGATTTATATATCTAAAGAGAGTATTTTCCAAGAGTTTTCCCAATAAATTTACGTATTTTTGCTATTTTAAATCTTCTTAGATAGTTTCCCCACTGAAATGTGGGCTGTGGTAGCCTAGCGGTCAAGATCACGGACTCGTGGCTGGCGTGCCATGAGTTCGAGCCTCGTGCCGCTGTAGACCCGCCATGCTGAGGGGGCCGCTGCACGTTAAGACGGTTCACCCATGTAATGGTTTCAAAAATTTTATGCTTCCTTAACATATCTAGAATACGGTGGTAAAGGGATTTTTTTAAAATTCGAAGTCGTTACAAAGAAGCAGGTGTTTAGAAGAGCAGCTGTTCGTAGCACTAAGTTAAGATTTTCATTGGTTTAATCGGATTTGAAACATCAAATGCGTTTTTCTCAAAACTGTGTTTTTCAAACTTTCCTCCATCATATCTCAAGAACAGTTTGATCGATTAACTTCAAATTTATAAGGTAGACTCATCACATATATACATACTAAATGAACTACGATCATTCCAAAATTCAAACTATTTCTATTTTTTATAACAAAAACATAACAAAAAACCCCATAAAATTCGAAGCTTTTTCTTCAGAAGTCTACCAAAAGTACAATTTTTGATATTTTCAATTGAGTGTAGTTTATTTGGTGCATCTAAGCTTATAGATTAAAACGCCGTTAATTATTTTTTTATTTCAGATAAGCTAATCAGCCGGAATCGCGGAGGAAGTGGACGTCCATTTTTTCCGAGGCGGTTGTGTTCAGAGCGCTATAACACACGTTCTGTTGAATATTTTTGGCTAAAATTTTATATACATACTCTTAAAACACATATAATTAATGATAAAAAATTTAAAGTTCTATCGTTTTACTGGTCGTCAAAAAAAAATTCCCTAAGAATGCTTAAAAAACAGGCCGTCACATGGGTGAACCCTCTTAAATCTGTCGGGGCTCAGTGTATTTGTTATTGAAGTTAGGAGAAGGGGTACCAGATCAAGTGTCGTTCTCATCACTTGACAGATGCTCAAAATTACGAGGTTCGTTATCAATAGACTTCGTGCCATTAATGTACTCTCACTCATCTGTTAAATTCTTTATAGGCATAAAAAGTATTTTTTTACCTCATTACGACGAAAGGTAAAGCGATATTCATACAAGGATTTTCATCAGCCTACAACTTATTACATATAATCCTATTCAGGAAAATTAAAGTTCCTACACCCAAAAAATTCGGACCCATTGATCGAAAAAGCCATATTCGATAACTCAATTTTTGACTTTAATCCTGATAGATAGTAGTTATTTTCTGTAAGTGTAGGCGGATAAGTTTTATATTTCCCCTCTAAATTATATATATATATATAAATACCATTATCTTTTTGAAAAAGGAGTGGTGCTTGTTTCGCATATTTCCTTCAAGCTATACCACTGAGAACGCACCTTATATTTTGTGACAGCTCGTTATGTATTTGATTGAGTATTTGTAATACAAAGGTTAAAATCAAAATAAGAATGTAGTGATCAGCTGAATTAAAATATGGAAGTCAAAGGAATGAATAATGAAAAAAGTGAAATTAACAGAACAATGACAAAAATTAATGGAGCTCAAAGAAATGAATAATGAAAAAGCTCTAAGAGAACGAACTTAAAAATTTAAATACCATTTCGTGTTATATATGCATAACTTTGTGAATTTTTAAAAAATTTAATTCCTTCTAAGCTCACTAAATAAACATTAATACTGGAAGAAGTAAACAAAGAAAAATAAACGGTGGAAATATTTGCTAAAAATATTTTAGCTATGAATTATGTTTTTAATGAAATGTAATACCTCTTTGATTAATTGTAATTCACGGTTGTGACTTAACTTAAAAATTATTTTGTGATGAAAGAGGTCAACCAGTGCGCATTCTTGAAAAGAAATAAAATGCCGCAAAAAATTTAAAATATCGCTTGATTTTAAACACTATATATTCAAATGATTCATTTTAATATTTTAATTTTGGTGACTCAAATTTATCAACAGCACATTGAAGCTGTGTAACAATTGTCGGTAACCTACCATGCAATTTCGAATCACGACCAGTGAGTGAGTTCATCGACGTCGCACTATACAACAACACGAGGGCTACTGGCGACGGACCTTGTAATTCTGAACCAAGGTGAAGTGATGAAGACGACACCGAAGCTGGCACCCTCTTCCCTCTCTAAACTATCACACCAAGCCAATGAGAGGACTTTTAGCTATGTTATATTTAACATGCATCATATTCATGGCGGTTCTTTATTGACACTAGGACTAGAACTCATGACACACCAATGATGTAACGTACACCCTCGCTACCCCTGCATCGCGTATGGGCCCGGGACTCTAAGGCGCCCAAAGCCTATGTTATGCTATTGTTTTGGAATCCTTTGTGAGAGCCGGCTTAGGGCCCAAAACCTTATTTTGCAGGGGGCTCTAACATTCATTTAACGCCACCGTGACACACTGACCACGAGCTCGTGAACATAACCACCAGGCTACAACAGTGCTTTCCAACTCCAAGGACCGGCCAACGTTTTAATAATTTTACCACGGCCTGCCGGGAAGGGGGGGGGAGGTGGATTGTTTATATTTTAAATTGGTTAGCTTTATAATTTTCATTTAACTGTATTCAAACCAGGAGGACAGCTATCACCGTATCAGCTGTATCGATGATACGGGGCCCCAAGCTACAGGGGCTACATGTGCAAACATAAAATCATAAAATATTAACGAGAGAACCCCAAGAAATAGTAACTCCCCAAGAAAATTTTGATACAGGGCCCACTCAGGAAAAGCTATTCCAGTGATTTAAACATGCCTTTACAGTAAAAATACAGTTACACCAAAAATGAATATAAATTGATTTAAGATTTTAACTCCGATGATACACAATACACCACATTAAATAAAATGGAAATAATATGATGTTCCTAGGGCAGCCCGGTATCATTTTATCCACGGACCGGTCCGTGGACGTTTTAAGGAATGGGGGGGGTCTAGGGCCTTGACCACAATGGGGGCCACATCTCGTTTTCGACTAGGCCTTAATAAGGTCATGATTCGAACAATTTCAACGGTGAAATGTTTTGTAAAAAAATATGAAGTATTGCTGTGGAAGAGTTTCCTGCTTTCGATACAAAAAATACTCCAGAATATAATTTTTTCAACAGGCCACCAATATATAACAATCTTTCACAATTCTTCTCATTATAAATTTATTATATAAGCAGATGATGGCATCTGGTAAATAGGCTCTCGATAACTGACGAGGCAATGTTTATGAGTCACTCCCTCTAAAAACATTTATCGGCAACCGCTTACGAACACTCCCGATGACTCGCTCCCATATTTTTTCTTGTTTTTTTGTCCCAACGCCCGCCCCAATTAAGGCCAGTGGTTATAGGATATTCTGGAATAGGGAAAAATCGTCGATGAGATGAAGTGAGTTAAGCGATGGCGATGATAGAGGATGACCTCATGATCGTTAATCGATCATCAGCGACGGAGGAGTTGGTTAGGGTGACCGGAAGTGGCCTACTGAGACGACGGTGGTCTGCCTCATGAGAGTGAGGTGAGCCATTGCCGATCAAGGACAACTTTTTGTGTGCGGTTTTCCTCTTTCTCACTTGTTGACATAATCTTCGGCATCACTTTGGGGTGCGTATATAAAAACAAAAAGGCCTTTATGTAGTACGTGGGTTGAGGAGTGCATAAAATGCAGATTAAATATTAATGGAAATTAGTCATCGAATTCTTTCGCGTACACAGAGGACGACTTCGAGGTTGACTTTAATCTTGTGATGATAAAAATGCGTAAGTTAGTTTGTAATGTGTGTGTGTGAAGGGGAATGCGTATAACGTATTTCAGCAGGTTCGCCAAATTTGGCGCACTTTAAAAAAATTGCGATTAGTGAAACAAAAATTATGGCCTAATAATTATTTTAAGACATCGGTGTTATTAAATCCAAGTTTTGGCAATCTTTCTTACTCCAGCGGAAATAAGAAGCAGGATAATAGGACAGTTTATATGATAGTGAATGTTAACTTTTATTATGATGGTATCAATCCACAAACTATAACATCAAAATATCGGTTTTTGAATTATTGTAGGAAATTTAATCCCAGCGAATGTATGAGAGAATTGAATGCAAGATGTTATTCATACAAGGAGAGTATATAGTATAAAATTAGTTTTTTTTTATTTCGAAGTAAAAAATTAGATTTAATAGGACAGCAATGGCGCAGCACACGAGAGGGTGAGTTCTCGGGTCCGGATCCCCTTCATAGCCCTTGATGTTTTTCCCACTGATTATAATCCTATGTATATAGTACTTAAAATTTAATCAAGTATTTGTTATTACTATATATTTATTAATTAATGCTAACTATTTATTCAATAATTAATTTTTTACTGTTTTTAGTTCCCGAAAATCGACAAAATCAAAGGAAAATGTTGGGCAGCGCATTGGAGCCTGATAGTAGAACGGAGGGTTTTCGAACTCCCGAAAATAACCGTCGCCCCTATAAAAGTATGAATTTTTGTATTTGAAGGTTTTTTATTTCCGTAAACAGTTCACAGACATTAAAAATTTACTCATTAATGTTTTAAATGAAAATACAGTAACAATTCTGAGTGTTAAACCCCTTCATAAGATAATTCTTACCCCGAGTTGAATGGAGTTTTAAAAAATAGTATCTATCTTGTAGCAGACGTAATCAGCTCCTAAGATTTCAAAAATTCCTTTCCTGGGGCCCTTAGAATCGACCCTCTCGTCGGAGGTAAGTACACATGTTCTCCTGGCTTAGGCACTTTGCGCATGGGGCAGTCTACGGATTCGAGTCCTGTGTTGCCATTTAGAGTTTTTAGACGGGGTCTAGAGTTCGTTACAATTTTCACTGACCCCTGAAAAATTCCTGTGCCCACTGTAGAGAGTAAAAATGAATTTCATTGAAGGATTTTTCTTTTGTTCGTAAAAAAATCATAGTATATCATTAAAAGATCTTTCTCATTGAATGTATGTCTAACACTGGAGATAATACAGAAACAATGATTTTAAACCCGCAATAAGATTAAAATTATATTTACTGAGTTAACTTCGGAATTAAATAATATAAAAATTAGTGTATCTATAAACATTGTAGACACTGACGTAGCTAGCTGTGAAGGAGCCCTGTATCAAAATTCCTTCGGGGCCCTTTTTAGATATAACAGCCCTATTAACGGACTGTAGTTACACATGTTGGGGCTCCTGTAGCTTAGGGGCCCCGTATCATTGATATGGCGGTAGCTACGCCCCTGATTGCAGAGAAAATGGATGTGTTAGTTATGTCTAAAGAGAAGAAAAATTTATAATCAATTATTTCGGGAGAGGGAAACTGAAAGACTGGTAGCAACATTCGACACAATAAGGGATTTACTTAATACAAATGAAAGTATTAACACGTAAACATAAAAAAAATTAACTTAATTTTAAAATATCACACATAGTAGTACGAGCAAATTCTGAGCTCAGGAAAATAAAAATAACACAAATCTACCTCTATACTTACGACATATACAGATACAATTCAATACTAAGAGGAATTTCTTTTTGAATTAAAATACTGCAATCAGTATTATGTGTGTGAATATTGTAATATTCAAGTCAGAATTTTAGTTTTTATTGTTAATTTTAATTTTGACTTACATCATTTCACATTAATTGAACTTAACTGATCGTGTTCCAATCGAGCTAACATGAGCAAATAATAAATTTTATTAATTAATTTATTTAATTAATATCATATTAGAACTAAGATTTTTGATAATTTTTGTAACAGAACTAAGAGACTGTTGAATTGTACGTCGATTAATTCAATAAATTTGCTTTTTGCCTTACTACACGTTAAAAAAAAACTTTTTTAAATAAGGCAAATTTTGATATGACCCAATTTGTTTCCCCCAGAATTAAAATTAGGTACACGTTTTCCAATATTCCATTGCTATAATTTCAGATTTATTAATTTTTTATGAATTTGTTAAGCATCTTAAGTATCTCATTTAAGCGGGAGTAATTTTTTTTCTTTCCCTGTTTTTTAAAATTGACACAGTACTTTAGTTTAAACAATCCGTACAATCAGACATTTAACACAACAAATAATAATAATAGTAGAAAAATTTTGCATCAATTTTTTAAAACTGACAAAAATAAATAAATAAGTTTCAAAAAAGTTTTAAACTGTTTCTTGCCAAGTTTCAAAACACATATTTAAGGAAAATTCTAAAGAAGATGCTATATATAATACTCCTCATTTAAAATATTGAACATATATTTTATATATTATTGTATTGTCATATTCCTCAGCTTTTGTTCAGGTTTCAGGGATTCATCAATTAAATGAATCTATCAAAAATCCGTTAATAAAGAAATACCATTAAATATAAAACACGATAAACATAAAAATATTTACATTTTGTATAATTCTATCTATAAACATCATTTAAAGACGAAACTAAAAATAAACAATCTAAGCTGACAGCATATAATTCGGGTTTATAACTACCATCGCAAAACCAAAAACCACAGTAAACTGACCGCTGATTATAGTGTTGTGGTTGAGAGAACTACGCTTCTACACAACACAACGCGTGAATCTTTTAATAGTCAGAATAAAAAAATTGTTAGTATTGACAACTTATTTTTTTAAACCTAACCACTAATGGACTCCGTGCGTTTCACTCCCCTCCCCCACCTTGAATCTATTCATAGTCTAATAAATCTAAGGGCGGTTACTTTTCCCACAATAAGGCGGCAAAAAGGACTTTTTGAGAACAGATAATTTAACTAAAGAAGCGATAAATAGAAAGCCCTATAAATAGCATGGAGCAGTATAAACCCTCCGAGAGTAGCAATGTCTGGAATCTGGCAAGGGCAAAAATAAAGGAAGACAATTTGTCTCGGTGATGACAGAGCGGCAAAAGACTTTACCCACCTATTATGCATAGGAGTCGTGAGTTCGGTCCAAATCACCATATTCTACCTTGATTAATGACATTGAAAGTTGACTGGCGTTTCCTGCAGTCCCGGCCGTCCCAAGAAGTTCCGTCTGGGGAAAGAGATTCGCATAACAAGGGCTTTAAATCAATTCCATCTCGGGTTCGGTTCCCTTGTTACAAATAATCGTTCTTCGGAACATGGAGGCATTCGAAGAGAAGATTAGGGGGAAAGGGAAAGAAAAATTTCATTGCCTCTTTAAGGGGGGGGAGCATTCGTAATCAATTCAAAAAGGCTGCATTACTGATGTTTCTGATCATATGTAGAATTAGAAGAAAATATATGTTGAATAGTTCGTATTTTCTCAAAGAGTAACAGCATGAAGACAGAAAATCCCAACTAAGTCATACTTTTAACCAAAAAAGAAGGAATTTTCTTATTATTTGCGTATTGAAAAATAAATTAGATATTAAGAGATATTGCTAAGCATCAGAAGCGCACACAAAAAATTTTCAACGGGGGGTTCAGGGTTGAAAATGCACCATTTTGGTATCATGCTCCAATACGCCGCCCAACATATTCTTTTGATTTTGTCGATTTTGGGGAACAAAAACAATTTAAAATTAATTATTGAATAAATAATTAGCATTAATTAATAAAATTAATCATTAATAACAAATACATAATAAAATTTTATGGAATATAACATAGGATTATAATCAATCGAAAAAAAAATCAAGGGCTATGGGGGTGTCCGGACCCTAGGATACCCTTGTGTGAGCCTCTGCTAAGCATCATAACATAGAAAATATTTTTATCTTTTAAATCAGCGGTTCTTAAACTTTCGATCGCAGTGGACTCCCTTTATGTATCGGATCCCCACAGTGGCACACACGGGGATTTTTAAAAGGGGGGGGAGGTCTAGGATTCTCGCGAGTCATGCTTCAATAAGCCACCCAACATTTATTGTTTTTTCAATTTTTTTGGAACAAAAAATAGTAAAAAATTAATTATTGAACAAATGATTAGCATTAATTAATAAAATTAATTATTAGTAACCAATACTTAAATTTTACGTACTATATACTAATGATTATAATCAATCGAAAAAAATCAAGGGGCTATGGGGGTGGTCCGAACCCGGGAACTTCTCCCCCCTTGTGTGTGCCACTGGATGCCCAAGATTTTTAACACCCCACCCTGACTCCCAACACATGGCTGCATAAATCAAATGCAACCGTTATCGTATTGACGTGTTATGAATTCAGTTCCTAATCTTTGCACATACGTGTCTATTATTTTTTTAAAATATTACGTAGAGTAGAAATGGCTATGTAGTTGTAAACAATTAAAAACTGAATTAATATTCTTGATAAAAAAAATACATGTTCTACCAGAGTTTTTTTTATTGGAGGAAATTAGTGATCTAGTCTCAGATAGCACGTCTTTTAAATTTTTCTACGAGGCCTTTCAGAGTCCGTAAAAGAGGGGAATCTTAACATTAAATGGGAGACCTTCGAGAGGACCCCATAGAGAGGCATTGGGGACCCGCGAGGGTCCGCGGATCACAGTTTAATTTCTGCTGCTTTAAATCGAAATGATAAATCAAATAAATTCACAGTGCTAATCCAAAATCAACTAATAAAAACAGAGTTTGGTACCTTAAGCTTTTTTTTCTCAACAAAATTCGCTCAAACAATTCTAATTGTAGCACTTTTTATAAAACAGTCAAGTCTCTTATTTTCACAATTATTTAATATTAATTGTAAATCTGAAATTGTCAACTTTTACAGAAGTTTCATCACTGAATATCTCATTTTAATTTTAATTGTAAATCTGAAATTGTCAACTTTTACAGACGTTTCATGACTGAGTATCTATCTCACTTCTTTTTTAACATTTTCAAAACAAGTTTGATGGAGCCAATGAGTCAGGGTTTGGTAATACACTAATTAAACAAATGCTATATCATATCATTGTACGTCTCACACCAATTTTCACTTATAATAACAATAAAAACGAAAAAAAAATCTCAAAGTGCATAAAGTTCTATAGTGTTTCTCATCGTCTCTTTATAAAGCGCGCGAATTATTTCTTATTAATACTATTCAAACTAAAACGTTTAACCTCAAGTATTAGTTTGATGTTGTAAAAAATCATACGTAAATATTTAAGAAATTTAAATACACTAGAAAGAAAAACCACTGATATATGAATACATGACTTAATAATGACGAAACTATTGAAGTGAAAGGGAAGGACTATTAAAATCATATAACAATTTCAGCTTGTTACGATGAATCACCTACAACAAAAACTTTTGTAATCTGTTATTCAAACCTTTCTTTCTTTGTTTCCCAGTAGCAAATCAGCGATTTAATTCTAATCTGATAAAAGCTTGACCGCAATATAGGAAATGGGGTTTGTAAAGTGTGTAGAAAGGGTCAACCGCAGATATCTTGACCTTGGGATCAAAATTAACGGAAGAGGGGGAGGGGGTAGCCTTTTTTGGTCGCTGGCAATCACTTCCGGCCTTTGTGAATGGAGTTTTGTTTGTAGAACTACGGAAATCACGAGCTGAACATCTCGAGATTTTTTTCACATCGATTCATCACGCGACAATATTCTGAAATATTAAAATGTTTCCTTCAACAAATTTATATTCCCACTACTTCAAGGAACATATTAATTAGTACAAGCGTCATCAGTTCAAATTTTTGCATGTAATCGATTAATATCAAAGTATATTTATGTTACATTAGCCATAAGGCAGAGTCAAACGCAGAATTTTATTTTGGATGGGAAGAGGGTGAAGGGATTTTTATTCGCTTATTTTTACGATAAGCTTCTAAGATGAGAATTATTATGAGGAGTCTACATCCCATAACATATCACATTCCACGTAAGCCGCTGCTGTAACTTACTTGACTACGGTGGTTTGATGGTCTGGTAGAAATCACGTTGGATGGGCAGAGGTTCCATGACTAGCGTGAGATATGCGAAATTTAATCAATCTGAAAGCCCCGTGTTCTCCCTTTCTGAGTTGCAGTTGGAACTGATTTTATTTTTAACCTGATAACGAAGATATTTTTTGGATAAAATACAACAGCCAGATCTTCAGACTTCAATCCTAAACAATATATTTGTGATACTCTTGGAAGTGCGATTGCAACTCGTTCTTCATACTTCTCTAGTCAATCCGAACCTGAAAACAGCATTGTTGGAAGAATGGGATATCCACTGCCACAGGGATTCATGTGAACCATGTTATTTCCGGGTCAATTCACCCTTGTGAAAGCAGTATATCTTAAGATGAGTCTTCATATTCTATTAATCCTTTTTTTAGTACCATATAAAAACCTTTAATTTAGGCCTTAATTACAGTACTCACTCACTCACCACAGCACTGGCGTTGCATCAAAATTCCTTAGGGGTACCTTAACATTTGAGGGACCCTGTAGCTTGGGGGCCCCGTATCATTGATACGGCTGATACAGTGGTAGCTACGTCCCTGCTTTGCATATACCTAATTACAGTAAGACCTGTCCAGTGCTTTTAGAAGATAACTAACGAAAAATGATTTTTATTGCCGCGGAACGGTCAACATTTGTTAATTTTAACGCGGCCCGCTTGAGGAGGATATTGATTGTTTATATTTTAGACTGTTTTGATTTAATAATTTTAATTTAATTGTATTTAATCGTGACTTCTGAATAAAATATAGCTACACCAAAAAATGAATATAAAGTGATTTAACAAGTAATATTAAGTGATTTTCATTAAAAGTAGCCCAAACCTAAGAAAAACATACCACAGTAAATAAAAGAGAAATAATTTAATGTTTCTTGAGCGGATCGGTACCAGTCCGCGGACCGGGGATTGCGGAACACTGCTCTAAGGCATTGAAAAAAAAAATCTGCTCTGGATAGTTCATTTCAAAATTTTACTATACCAATATAAATAACTATATTTACGTTTTTAATCATTTCCTTCTGGATATCTCTACGACTACCATTTCCATATTTTAGAATTTGTGAATTTGATTAAGTTTTTCAAGTTTTTTTTTCTGGAATTCATTTATTCCATCCTCCCCCCATACCTACAAAACGATAAAACTATTAGAAACCCTTTCTCTACTTTTATTTGTTTTTAATTTTATAATATTTAATAATATCCATATGATCAAAAAAACCATTAACGAAAGACTAAAATAAAAAAAAAAATACTTTTGCTTACATTTGTGCACATTTAATGAATTAAGAGAAGAGAATGTGATTCTTAGTTTAAAATCCTCCAAAAAATATAGGAAATTCAAAAGGTACTTCTCGTTACTTTCAAACACTAATTCGGATAGGAAACCGATACGAATTTCGCAGAGAAAAGAGGAAAAGTACTGAGAAAAATAAACTATAAGGGATTTCTGAATTACAAATATGATATTAAAAGTAACTACACGTGAAAATTAAGACATATCCTCAATTATATTAAAAAATGCATTGCATATTTATCTCTTTTTTTTTAAACGATGCCCTTTTTTGAAGAATGTGGAGGGGAGGGGGTGATTAATGCAGTAAAAATAAACTACAACGTCTCTCAATTAGAATTTCAAAAGCAATGGTTAAAAAGAAAAAATTTGTAATACATGAAACAAACATTCCATGAATCTGATGAATCTTTTTTTTTTAACTACAAAATCATAGTTTCCCAAAACAACACGAAAAACATTACTAACATATCGGTCAAACAAAAGTTTCATATAAATTCTTATCTTTTACCATTTATATCCGCTTTACAATTTTTAATCCGTAAATGTTATTTTCCCCTCAATATAGGTTATTATTTTTCGTTACATCATCATTATTATTCGAACAGAAACAAAACTATTACTATTTTTCATTCCTTTTCCCCCTCACTTCCTTCAAGAGTCAGTCATAAACGACGCAGTTAGCTTCACCCAAATCGACGAAAACTGCAAGATATCCTATTGCAAATTCACCGGCAGTTTTTCTTGACGATTCTGAGGAAACATGTAAAAGAAGCGACGAGGCAAGGACCGGAATTCGCATAAAAAATTCCAATATCGACTCGAAAAAGAGATCCCCTTCAGGGGGAACCGGTCAGTGGAGCTACATTCCACACAGCCTCAGCCCAAGTGGGCCTTCAACCCTCACCATTCTCCTCAAGGTGATCCTGCCTGAGGTCACCACCCCCTCCCCAAATCACTATTTACACGAACGCACCTACACACACACACATTTTGAGACTAATCTCTATGGAGATAAAATGTCAGTAACATAGTACTCGACAAACACGATAAGGAGGCATCAAGAAGCTAAAATGTTTCATTCACGGTGTAATGAATAACAGAGTAAATACACGTGAGCTCGGTTTTAAAATTAATTTTTCTTTTCACTGTTAACTCTCTTCCTTGTGTGTGAATCGCGTTAAAATTTTTTTTTTTCAGATCGTTAATTTTCTAAAATGCTAGAAAATATAAATCATATTAACGTACAAGAAAAAATGTCAGAATTTAATTAAAGAAAAGGGTTATACAGAATCTTGACGAGTAAGGTGTCAACCAATGGCGCATACAGGAATTTTCCAGGGAGGGGTAGCGTGGAAAAGCCCACCATTCTCGGTATCATACCCCAAATACGCCGTCTAACATATTCTTTTGATTTTGTAGATTGTCGGGAACAACAAAAAAAGTAAAAAAAATAAATAGTTGAACAATTAATTAGCATTAATTAATAAAGTTGGTTATTAATAACAAATACTTACCGTAAAATAATAAGGATAATAATAATAAGGATAATAAAATAAAAAAAGGATAAGCATAAAAAACACACTTTTACAGAGATCGGAATAATGTTTCTTTAAGAAATGACATTCTTAATTAACTTTAAAAAAGTTGTAAAGTTAAAAAGTATATACTATTTCTTCAAAATCTTGGGATAATACCTCAAATAAATGACTTCAAAAACATAATACACACGTACTTTTCAGGTTCCTTCATAAAAAGGAGGTTCACGTTATACGGTGAATATACTTAAAAATTAAAAAATGCATCTTGAAAGTATAGGTGCGCATTACGATAACTAAATTTTACTTTTTATATACATTGGATTATTATCAATCGGAAAAAAAAATCAAGGGCAATTTGTGTGGGGTTCGTATCCGGGACGCTCACACCCCTCCTTGTGTGTGCCACTGGAGTTAACATTTTAGGCGTAAATTCCCTTTTTCCAGATTTCAAAAGCCATTGTTGTTGGACTGTTTGTCCCACAGTGGATGTAAATAATAATAATAATTTATTAGCATTTTCATAGGATTCCAGTTTGATTGCTTGTTTAAGCTGCAGTTGATGGAATCAGGACTATCATATACAATTCGATAGGATAATTATACCCACAGCTCAAGCAAAAACCACTCGACCACCGTAAACGCTAATGAACACCAATAAAAAGAGAGAAAGAGCTAATGGAAATAAATTCCCAGAAGATTGTGTACTATCCTAATTAAATTTTTTTTAAATCATTTTATATTACTTGACAACCAAAAAACGACGTAATAAATTGTTCTTAAGTAGATATATTTTTTCAGCTTAGTTGATGAAATAAAATCAAAATGAAATATTTAAAAAAAATCCATAAAATATACAATAAACATCGTATAAAAAAGAACTTTGAATATCGTGTGTTGCAAATTTGAAAATATATTGCGCACTCAAGATTTATCAGCACAAGAAAGCTGTAAGAAATATATAGAGACAACAATCAGCGAATGAGACAAGGAAAACAACGAAGAAAATTGAAATCTAATATAATTGGATAAATTACATGCAAACCTTTCAAATTGGCCAAATTCTAATAATAAAAATGGCTACGAAATTTATGCCAGTGTTATGAATTGTAGCAAGATATTCAATATATATCTATCATATGATTTCAATAAAACAGGGGAGAGGAAGACGAAGTAAATGTTTAACAACAAACATTCAAAGAACGAATTTAGTTAAAATTTTACAAAAGTAGACACTAATTGTTGAAATAATAAATCTAAAATAGTACAACATTAAGGTATCCGACTACGTTCGGAATTTTTGAAATATATAGCTTAGAAGTGCGTTTATCCATATTTTCGACAACAGAGGGGAGCAATTTTAAGAAAAAAACGTCAATAATTATTTCAATGGGTTGTAACTCTGAAAATAATGTGAATGTTTCAAAAATCATAGTTGAGCCTCTGTAAAGAGGTTTGAGCTATATACAGGCAAAATATTATTATAATAGAAGCATTTTTAACAAAAAGAGAACATTTTGAAAAAAGATTATTCTAGGTTAATTTTTTACCGAAATATTGTATTTAAATAATTTTTTTTGTCAAAATGTCCTTAAGAAAATTGTATACATGTATTCTAATCTAAGTGACACTAAATATCAAGAAAATGATCCATTTATGCTCTTTTGGAAAATCACGGTTCCGAACGTAGTCGGATACCTTAAAAGACTTTAAATAACTCTCCTATAAGTGATAATTTCGAATCATTGTTACTTCGTAGGTCGCAAAACCTGAACTGTGATGCAATACAAAATAATGCAAGTGTGTAACAATGAAAGATCTATTAACAGACAATTTTTGTTCGATCATTTTAACAATAAATTATGATTGCAACATTCTTTTCTCTCTGTATATAAAAAAAAATTTTTCATGATGATGTAATAATTTTATTTATTAATATCTCACGAGAACAATAATAAAAAGGCAGTAAGTCCAGTTCAATATTATGGTAACAAATTGGCAAATAAGGCGCAATTTTCAATCAACTCAAAGATTAACACAACATTACATCATAAATGCGTATCTGAAAATTGATGGGGCGCGTTTTTATTATTTGCGATTGAACCAAGTACAATTGAGAACAGAATATAAACGCAAGGATTGAAAGAACCATGTACAAAACTAAAAAAAATCATGTATATGAACCAAAAAAAAAAGGTTTTCGTGATGCTGTAATAAATTTATTTATACATAAGGTGTAGTTAGAAAAAATGGGCTGTAAAAAGTTGAGTTCTTACTGAAAAATGTGGAGATGAAAACTGTAAATTTATTTTCTTTCCTGCTCAAAATATATCGGGGAAAAACATAGAACTACATAATACATGCAAATTACAGTTTTACAATTTGAGAAATGAGTGTGAACAACTGTATAATTTACACAATGGGGGTTGGTCTACCGTTAGTGCTTTTTTTCTTTTTTTAAAAATCATTAAAAAAATATCACTGCGCACACAATTTTGCGGCATGCATCAGCGATTCTTAAAACGTGGGGCGCCCCCCTAGAGGGGCGTGAAAACCCTACATGAGGGCCGAGTATATCGAAAAGTCGAAAATAAAAAAACTATTGATTTACTGAAAGGAAGCAAAACAAAATATATTCTGATTTAATAAAAACACACATTGCATGTTTATCGCAATCTGTTCGAATTTAACAATTAGAAAGGAAGATTAATATAATACTTATCATATTACTTAAAAATATAACTTACTTAAAATATCCGTGACTTAAAAGTAACATATACAAAATTTAATACTTATCTTGATCATTCGTACGGTTTATAATTAAGATCTATGGTAGGGCTTTAGCGTCAAAGTACATTATTACTGCATTCAATATATTGTTATTGTAAGAAGGGGGTTGATGAAAATTGGGTCATTAATTTGAAAGTTTGAGAAGTTTTGGCATACATTGATTCACTTCTTCCGAGAAATACACAGCAAATAAGCATTAACAGATGTATTATATGCCACAGGAATATTATACTAACTGTAATTAGTACATATAAATGATATGTACAATAAAAGCACACATAAAAATTTTCATTTGAAGTTAGAAAAAACTTAAAAGTTGATTCTAATGTTGCACACACACCCATGATTTTTTTTCCCTTTTCATTGAGTCTTTTCAACGTGATTTGGAAACAGGAAAACGCTCAGAGAATCTTCATAAATAGATCGTTAAACGAATTTCGAATATAAATGGATCTTTCATTAAGTTAAGAGGATGAACATTACGAACTTCCTCACTCAACAAAGAAAAAGTTAATTCAAAGCAATTTCCGAGGATGCCCCCAAAGACACAAAGAAGAGGGTGGAAATGAAAATATTTCTGGAAACTCGCCTGTTGACACACGCGCGCGGAGGGTACCTCAATTACTCTTAAGTATACATCCTCGTATAAACGGGGAGGGGGGATCATCTATTGTGCCAATAGAAATCGACTTGAAATATAGCCTCATAACCGGAAAACAAAATGAGACAAAAAAAGAAAAGGAAAAAAAAATCGTGAATGAGTGTAAGGCCCATGCATATTTCCATAATAAACACACATCCAGTCAGAGCGACTCTGCGAAACTATTTCTCGTGAATCCCATCTGATCAAATAAGGAACCTGCAACATAAAATAATCACTAAAAATCTGTTCTTGAATTATAACAATAACAAGAAATGCAGTTCTCCTCAGGAGTCAATAACCTGGGAGAAAGTGAGAGAGACGAACAGGATATGGATTTCGGTATGTGTGAGCGTAAGCGCATTTTGTCTGGCAGGAGCAGGGCGGCGGGGAGGAGGAGGGAATGCTTGCTCTCGTGTTGAGTGACGGCTGACGATAGCCGGAGTAATACACTGTGGCAAGTTTGTGACAGCTGTTTATCTTCCGCGAAGAAGCACGATCGGACGGGAGTATTTGTGTGTGTGTTTTGCTGAGGACGTGAATTTCGAGATCCCAGTTCGGAACAAAAGAGAATGTGTGGAAATGGAGGCAGACGGAAGAGTTACGGAGGATGCTGAAAAATTAGTTCGCTCAGAAAATTAAATGCAGTGGAAATCGTTTAACACGAAACTGAGGGGACTTTAATGTTTTTTCGTGTTAAAGGTTAATGAAAACAAAACATATTCAACAAAATTAAGTTTATTAGAGTACATTTTATTCACATAGATATGTATACATCAGTGACGCGCACAAGAAATTTTCAAGGGGGCAGGGTCGAAAGTTCACTATTCTCGTATCAAGCTCCAATACACCGCCCAACGTGTTTGTTTTTTTTATTTTGCCGATTTTCGGGGGGATAATAATAAATTAATTATAGAATAAATAATTTGCATTAATTAATAAATCCTTAATTAAATTTTACGTACTATATACCGTAAAATCCGACGTATAACGCGCACCTATACTTTCAAGCTGCATTTTTTAATTTTTAGGTATATTCGCCGTATAACGCGCACCCCCATTTTTACGAAGAAATCTGAAATGTTAGTATACAATGCACTTAACGTTTTGAAGTCATTTATTCGAGGTATTATCCCAGACTTTTGAAAAAATAGTACTCTTTTAGTTCATAAGACATGTCATTTCTTTTAAATAAACAATATTTCGATATGTGTAGATGTATATTTTTTTTTATATGCTGATCTCTTATTATTTTTAAAGCTACCGTTTTTGTACCTGGCGTATAACGCGCACTCTTAAATTTCGATCTTATTTTTTGTGTTAAATGTGCGCGTTATAAGCCGGATTTTACGGTACATAAAAATATAATCAATCGAAAAAAAATCAAAGGCTTCAGAGGGGGTCCGGACCCGGGGACCCTACCCCCTTGTGCGCGCCACTGGAATATATACATGTATTTAATAAAAATCAATGAAGTAAAAACATTCACAAGAACTTAAAGAAATTTAACACAAAATTTTCCAAGTTTTTTAAAAGTTAAAACATTTATCGAGTTTTGGAAAAATAACCTGATATTTTTCTTTGCATTGCCTTTTTTAGCAACAAATAGTCAACAAATTGTTCGATGTTCAACATTTTGTTATTCATTTCACCATTAGAATGCGTGTCTAAATAAAAACGCATACTTATTACGATGTTCCTCATTTCGGATGACGGGGGAGCTGGAGCTGCATTACTCATTTCATTTTCGTCGTCGAAAACTGAGTCTCAACGGTATTATTTGAGCTTTGAACAAACTCCGAAATGTCTGCCATAATTGGGGTTGTATACGCACATTATCCTTATCCACTGCAACGAATTCTTCCGATGATACAGCAGGACACACACACACAGTCCAATAATATAGAAACTTTCTCACACATTTCATTAAGAGTGTCGGCTTTGTTTCAATATCCTACTCTCCAGAAGGGAAACCTTTTCGTGTTAAGCGTTTTTCGTTTCGTGTTAAGAGAAACAAAATGTATGAAAATACACAGCAATTTGTCGGGACCGCTGTATATTTCGTGTAAACCGATATTTCATCTTAAGCGTTTTCGCGTTAAAAGTAAAGAAGGAAACAAATTGGGAAATTGACGATGATGTGTTGTGAAAAACAATAAAAAAATTAATGAAAAACCACTTTTAACACATAAAAAAATGTGCTTATCTTAAAATAATATAATTTATTCCTAATATGTGATTAATATATTAATCCAGTGGTTCTTAAACTGTGGTCCACGGACCTCCCAGGGCAGTTCTCCGCAACCTTTTTATCGCTGCGGACAGATCAAAGTTTAATGATTTTACCGCGGCCCGCTGAAGGTGGGACACGTTGATTGTTTATATTTTAGATTGTTTTGATTTAACAATTTTAATTAGTTACATTTAAATATGCCTTCAGAAAATATAGTTACATAAAAAATGAATAAAAGTGATTTAACGTGGAATATAAAAGGATTTTCATGGAAAGTTGCGCAAATCCGGGAGAAATGTACCACTTTAAATAAAATGGCAATAGTTTAATTTTCTTTAGGCGGCCCAGCACCATTTGATTACTGCTTTACAGTACAGATATTACTGTTTAATTCAGAAACAGTAATGGACTGGTGTATACCACTGGCGCACACAAGGGGAAGGAGGGTCCTGGGGTCCGGACCCCCCCCAAGCCATTGATTTTTTTTCCCGATTGATTATAATTCTAAGTATATAGTACGTAAAATTTAATTAAGTATTTGTTATTAAATATTAATTTTATTAATTAATGCTATAATTATTTATTCAATAATTAGTTTTTTACTGTTTTTTGTTCCCGAAAATCAACAAAATTGAAAGGAGCATGATACAAGAATGGTGAACTTTCGACCCCGGACCCCCTCCTTGAAAAATTTCTGTGTGCGCTACTGGTGTATACAAACATCAAAACGCACGAAAATTTCATACATCAAAATATTTAAATTTTTAAAACCTTTTTTAAAAACGTGAAAAAAAGTATTTAAAAGTAAAATTTCACTAAACAAAATTACCCGAGGTTTCTTTGTGCCAAAAGTTTTCGATTAGAAGAAAATTTACTTTTCTGGGAATTTTATTAATTTTATAACAAATAAAATTTTACTTGCTGTGAAATAATTAAAGTTAAATTGCTTTGAAAATTCTATTAATTAAAATGCATTATTTACTAGCATTTGAACTGCCTTCCCTTAAACACCGAAAGTAAAATGAAAATATACACTTCATTTTCCTCTTTATTTTTAAATACAATAGTCGGGTGTAAAGTATCAAATATTTAAATTCTTTTCAGACATTTTTCTCAGATATTATCAGTCAGTCAAAGAATTTTTTCATTCAAATGTTAACCGCATATTAAAAACGACCTCAATGATTGTAAGAATATTTACACACTTATTTTCTTTCACCAAATTACATTTTAAAAAAACAATTTAGCAAATATACGGACTGAATATATAAAATCTTTCTTAAATTACTGTTTTACAACGGAATTAAATACAACGCTATGCTATTTCAGTCATACATGATAAATATAGCAATGAAAAAACATTTGGAATAAATAGTATGGGGAATAAATACCGTACATATTCAAAAGAAACCCCCTTCCCCCTTTTTTTAACATTCAATAAAATATGAAATAAATTCTAAACAGATTTTAATAGACGCTTTTTGAAACGAACAATATTTACGTATGACAGAAACATAATTCCGAAACTGTTACTTCACGCATGAATAGCAAACGTGTTGATGTGAATTTGGCGCTTTCAGGTCGCTTGTAATCAAGTATAAATAATTTCATTACAATCAATCTAAAAACTGATTATCAAGTCAAGCGAAATTCGTTAGCTCTAACTAGTTGATCTCATAACACACACAAAAGATAGAAATAATAAAAAGTAGCAGATACTATCAGTGGCGTAACGGAGAATATTAGTCCCCCTTCCCCTGCAAAATCAGGTTTTTATTTAATATATCGTCGGCCTAGTTATCAGACTGCGTAACTCCACCGGTGTTACTGATTTGATATAGGAGTGCAACGCGCCAAGCTCTTTTTGGCGCGATTCCTTAATCCTTTTGTTTGTCTACGCCATGTCTCAGTGAGCGCTCCGCTTTTAATTTATTCCTCGATTAGTGTATATATATATAATCACTACTTTTTATTTCATAATAAAACTAGATTTCGAAGAGAGAGGTGGTGGGCAAGATTTTAACATAAAATAAATATAACAGAATGTAATATTAATGTATAACACTTCCAAATATAAATTATTTACACTATTTTAAGCGTTCATTACACAAAATTTGAAACAATGTGTTACTTTTGCTGAGCAGAAATCCCGCGAAAAAAAAAACTAACACTAATATATGTTATCCCCATGGCAACCACATTATCGCATGATAAAAATATCAAAGTAAACCATATTGTAATATTATCACCTGTCTTGGCGAACATAAACAACATCTTGGCGTCCAGCCCTACTGTATCACATTAGCATCCCAGATGGAGTTATGCAGTCTGATAATTAGACCGACGATATCATAAACTGGTTAAACACGTTCTCTTTGCGTCATTCAGGCTTTGAGCCCCCTAGAATCCTAGACCTCTCCACCCTGCGGGGGTGTACGTTATGCCACTGGATAATATATAACATAAACGACTATTATTTAAATTACCTCTCGTCCTTTTTTAAAAAAACACTTTAATATTTAAAACTAATTATAAAACTATGTAATTATGCATATAAAAAACTTGTTCTTTTGTGAAATTACTTCCACTCAGGTATCTCTGGACAGCACATTTATTTACACACAAATACGAAAACGCTCACGGTTACGTTTACTGCACATAGCAAGTCTGACCCAAAAGCACACAGCGGCCGGTCAGCTAGTGAACCCCGTAGAAGGATTGCGTGGGAGTGAATCGGGAAAAACACGCGCGTGAGCGGGTCACACAGTTATCCTTCCGCCAGAAAAAATAGTTCACTCGCTTCACCCCAACAAAATTGAATTCACAATAAACTTGAATTCAGTAAAGCCCATTGATATGAAATTATAAGAAATCCCTGGATGACAAAATTGTAAAAGTTTAATTGACCCATTTGGCTTGTGGGCAGTTCGCAAATATTTCAATTAATGGAATAAAACGTCCTCTTACCTGACCACATTCGGATGTTCGAAAGATTCCAGATGCTTGAGCAGAGCAATTTCCCTGAGTGTGCCCAATGGGACTCCTTCTTCAGTCAAAGGCACTCTAATTTTTTTAAGCGCCACAAATTGTCCTTCGTTGGCAAGATCTCTTGCCTTATAAACAGTTCCATAGGCGCCGGTGCCTATAAGCGAAACTTCTTCATAGTTTTCGGCAGTGTCCTGGATAATACCACCTGGATTTTGTCGTAGGTCCAGCATCGAACTACTATCCGAGCGGCTTACTGCTTGACGAGCTGTTTTCTTAGGTCGAGGCATGGCCCCAGCAGTTCCGGGGTGTGATAATTCACCACCGGTTCATAGCCTACGGGGAAAAGAGAAAATTAATGATGTGTAACACAAATCTTCTATTATTAATAATCATGATAAAGAAAAAAAATTAAGGGCTACAAAATATTTTAAGCAGCGGATAACCCCTGAGGAATGTATGCGTCGAAAAAAGTGATTGCACACAAAGCAGGACTTAGCTTTTAAATTAAAAAAAAAGCGTTCTTTCTCAAGAAAAATTCTGTTCCCGATTTTATTATTGATAAAGTTTTCCTAATTGTTGGATCTAAAATAAGTATGCAGTTTTTTTCTTTTTATATTATGGTATTTTTCAGATGTAACGAATATATATATAATATATTTTTCAGAGTACATACATATATAACAAAACATAATATAAAAACTTGCATGTATAAGTAAGTTTGTTACACACAGTGGTGTACACAAGCTCCCTCCCCCGAATCATAAGTTACTGAATTTTTACCGTAGAGATTACACTACAGCGTGTCGCTGCAAAATTAACCCCCACCCCCCAAAAAGAAGTCTGTTTACGCTACTGGTTACACATAAAGTAGAGTAGTTTCACGAACAGGTAAACCATCGACGTGTCAACTTTATAAGATATGCGCGATTAAAAGTACCATTAATACTATAAACACAAATATATGACATCCTAGTATTATTTAATGTGGGGGAATACTTTTTTTAATTTTTTCATTTTTTTTTGGAAAAAAACTGTTTAAAAATTTGGGTTTTTTTTCCCTTCGATATGAGCAAGAACGTGCCCCCGGAGCCGAGTGGTATAGGTATCGGACCGGGGCGCCTGTCACAGTTCGACCCCGTACCAAACCCCCGCCGTGGGGCCGGGGAGAAAACTGCAGCTGAAACGTCCCCCCGTTGGTGTGGTAGTTGGGAGGGGGATGCCAGTCAGGTATGTCCACGTCCTTGACCTGGTTAAAAATTACGGGCCCTCCCCAAAAAACCCCGTGGCGGGGAACAGTGGGCGTTAATATTCAATCAATCAATCAGTGAGCAAAGGACACTCTGGTGCATATTAATGATATATTTGTGTCTGTAAAAGTAGTTGTTTCTGAATTATTATTTCGCCCTTGATATAAAAGGAAATTTTTCTAAAAATACCAGACTATATATACAGCTACCGAACAGGTGAAATAGGAAAATATGTCGAAGACAGTTTGAAAGTAGAGAATCGGAACATGGCTAGGTATAGATGCTGCAAACACAAGCTCAACTGGCAGTTTTTATTACGATGGATTGATGACCAATGTAATTGTAACAGGTTCTGACACGCATTTCTATCAACTTACTTCTTAAGACTGTTTTACCTACGAGGCTTGGCATCAGAACATCTGCTTGTAAACGAACCATGATGTATACAAATGAGCATTATTAATATATATTTCTAAGCAGAAGTATGGTGAATGAATAGGAGGAAGGACAAAGGACAATAGAAGAAAGGATAGAAGAAATAGACGGGTGTTATAGAAACGTTACTGAAATCATACCAATAAAGATTCAGAGAGCTTTTGCCTAAATCAAACGCATTATTGGAAGTCTAATGTATAGAGATCGCAAAATAAGTAATTAGCCTTATATAAAATCTTTATTTGTTGGAGATGGATTCAGTAAACCACTCCACATATTTAATTCATTTCGATATGGATTATTCAAAGATGGAGCAAATTGGTTAAACAGTATATTTGACTTTTATTGAATAAATACAGGGTGTACGGGCTTAAAGTATCCAAAAGTTATGGCTTATTATTACGGAACTACCCATCAGAATGTAATAAACTGTTCATCCATGGATTGATGAACGAGATTTTTTGCGTTTAGTCCGATTGGCTGCACGTGTGAGTATTATTTGGCAATCGCAGACGATAAACTTGTTACACTGCCTTCATTAGTAAAGATGTGGCCACTGACTTCATTAGACGCCAAAGCAAAAGGCGCTATGCGTACTCTGGTTAACGAAATTTAAATCAGTCACGCGTGTAAAGCGACTTTTTTGAACAGAATGGAATGTCGATCCTCTGACATCAAAATCTGACCATCAATGGGACGGGAATTTTAGTATCTCAAAAACTGGCAAGTATGCTTAAGTTTTCGTGATAGAAGAAACTGCTGATCGTGTGCGTGATTCATTTTGTAGGAGTCCTCATAAGTCTATTAGGCAAGCCAGTAACGACATTCCATTCTGTTTTAACACATCACTGTACACGCGTGAATGATTTAAAGTAACCAAAGTACTCACTGTACCTTTTTCTGTGGCGTCCACATCATTACTAATGATGTCAGTGTAAGAAGTTTATCGTCTGCGAGAGATTGCCGAATAATGCGCGCACGTGGGGCCGATCAGACTAGACCCAAAAAATCTCGGAGGGGTTTCCAATCCATGTATGAACAGTTTATTACATTCTGATGGGTAGGCCATACCTTTTGGATACTTAAAGCCGAGACACCCTGTATGTTTCTTACCAATAAAGAAGTGAATCCACCACATAATACCACTAAAGAGGTGGCTTCTTTTAATATCATTATAAGAAACAGCTAAATCAAGAGATTTTCAGCAGTCGACAAAAAGAATGCTGAAGGAAATTCTTCGTTCATTGCAAAAATATATGGCGCATTTACTGATGGTGCCATGACGATCGTGGGTAAAAAGACACGAACTTGAAAAATTTATAGTACACGATGCAGTTACCCCTCTCATATATTTATATTTAAGGAAATATCACAATATAGTACAATACAAAAATTTCCGCAAACGCTTTGATAATGGATAATGCCATGCAGATTGTCATCAACACTAAATTTAGTAAGGGGGCAAGGTATTAAATCAAGGTGAATTTCAGGATTTCTAAAATTTATGGATGTTGGCCATTATGACATAATTTACTACAAGGAAGTAACATGGTCGAGGAAAGATAAAATTTCGAAAATATTTCATAATTTGTGAAATTAAATCAAATCCTTTACGGGATCAAGATCAAAATTTGCGTCAGACTAGACAATGAAAACAGGTTCATAGAATCATTTTATTCGTTTTTTACGACTTGATTGTTTTTTAAATAAGTTTAATATATGTTTTGATATAAAATTAAGTTGATCCATGCAATGTTTTATATTACAATTGTGTTCAAAATAAAACTATGTCTATCTCAAATTCAAGCAAACAATTTTCTTTATTTTAACATGTTAGCTCAGCACAGTTCTAAAGAGAACGAAAAACATGCAGCTTTGTTTTCGGATTTAAAACACGAATGAAATTCAAATCTCGTAAAAAAAAATAATTCAACGTACACCAAGAAGAAACCAAAATGTCGAATATCATTAAAATTGCAAATCAAATTCATGTTACTAAATTTTTTAAAAAAAGGAAAATTTACAGGGTTTTTTGTAAGAAAATGAAGATACATTTATAATATATATTATTATGCATTCTGAACACAAAGACACACTTTTCAAGAAAAACATGTAAGTGTAAAAAGTGCACATGAAAGAGAAATATAAAATCTTAAAACAATTTTCAAAATAGTTTTTGAACTATTTTACTGTTTTTCACTCGTCTCACGTTGCTTCAACTTGGCAAGGACATTTCCTGCCGAAACCGGTCAGGGATTTAAAATAACACTTTGTGTCGCATTTATCTGACTATTTCTTTCTTTCTATTTTTAAGTATCAAATTGCTGGAGCTTGATGATATTTGAGGAACTTTTAATTTTGAAAAACGTAAAGAGATAAGATTTTAAAATTAAAACTTTACAAAATTCAAAGTTACGCAATGCCTTAATTTTTATTCAGAATTTGACCTTTTACCATATTTACCTCACTACAGAACGACAAGCGTAGTGCTCTCTTCACAGAAGACTGAATTTTACTGAGTTATGCAATCAACCACTCGTACATACAGGAACATAATTTTTTAAATATTTTATTTATTTGTAGTTATATATAGCAGAACACATATACAATACTATGCAAATTCTTTTAGTTTTAAAATTCACTTTGAATATTAGATACAGTCGAACCTCCATATTACGAACCTCTATATTGCGAATTTTTCTATATAGTGAATTTTTTTCCTGGAACCAAGAACATTTCACGATTTTTTTCGTAAAATAACCACCCAATAGCGAAGTGTATTTTTTATATAACGAATTTTTTCCCTTGTGATTCAATTTTTTCTCTTCCTATTTCAAAAGTATTTCTGGACAATTCAGGTTCTCTTTTTTCCCCATATTATGATAGTCATAAATCTTGAAATGGTTTTATCAGGTGCCTAACTTGCCGAGAGCAAAGGAATTCTGGGCATTTCATCCAAGAAATGCAACCTTTAACCACTATTGTCCAGGTCACTGGAAACATCTTCGATATCCCCTTTCACCCTTCGTGAAGTCTCGTGTCCTTGAACTAGTCTCCATTCATTTGTGGTGTTGATCAGCCGTCCTGGTAACTTCCTTTCTTGTCGCTCAAAAATGTCAAAATGTAAGTGTTTGTGCATCAAAGAAAAAAAATTTAATTCTTCAGGAAGTGGATACAGGCGTCAAGAAGCTTTTCTTGCAGTTTTGCTTTCTTTTTTTATGTGGGTAAGATATATAAAAAATATATATAATTTACAAAAAGGTGTGAATAATTACTTTTTTTAATATATAGTGTTTATGAATTTAAAATTTGTTTTATGTGGTTCATAAAATAAATTGAAAGATGAACCTCTATATAACGATTTTTCCATATAACGGAACTTTTTTTTCGGGATTTAGCGACTTCGTAATATAGAGGTCCGACTGTATATATCTATCCACACATCAAAATTATACCTCTTGGCATATTGAGAAATAGAAATCATCTTGGCATATTGAGAAATAGAAATCAAAACAATCGCATCAATAGATGAAAGACACAGTCATCCAAAAAACAAAAAAGCTATAAGCTAGAACTCCACTAACACTAACAAATAGTATAATAAATATTCAGGTATATAGAGAATAGGTGTAGTGGACAATATATGACAGGCCCCAGGCCTGCTGGTAAAATAAGGAGGGCATCATCTCTATAATAACGGTTTTATTTTGCTTCAATCACATAAAATCCAACTTGGCGGCCCTTTGGCGCGCAACAGAGTAGAACAGTTATCAACACTTCGGACAGGAGTTAACAGCTAAGCCTTTTCGAGTATGTGTTCCGCTTTGTCAGCGCTCGCTCCACCTTTAAATAGGCTTATTTATCCACAAATCCTTACGCGATGGTAAAGAGTTCGCTCTATATATTTTTATTTATTACTTACTTAATTTTGAAGCTAAACTTTTCAAACCTGACATATATATATATATATATATTGTCATGCTAGTACTGCCTGCCTGAATTATATGAGTAATGCGTCCCTACTTGAAAAAATTTG
>BMAV01000888.1:0-10434 GCA_019973955.1 Trichonephila inaurata madagascariensis | reverse complement strand
AGATGCTGCAAAAAAGTTTTTGTGTAAAAGGGTCCCCATTGCTATCACAGATGTAGCCATTAGTCCAATTATCATCATAGTTCCATTTTAAGCTATTTGTAAGGATCTACTGCTTGCACCTGGCAACAGGTCGAACCATACACACGAGATCTGGCAGCGGGCCCACTATATACAGAGGAGGATCTGGCAACGACAGGGGAGACCAGACAGGACGAGACCGAACCAGGGGAGAAAGGAGAGCAGTAGCGAAAAACCGAAAGTGAGAAAACGTGGTCGGAGGAAGAAAGACGGCTGGACGATGGATTGCAATCTTGTACCATCTTAATATTTTCTTTTTATGAAGTGTTCCATACAAGGAGTGAAATAAAAGAGAGGCCAAATTCTGACTGTAATTATTTTTTTCACAATTCGAACACGACCCGATCCGAAAAGAACCCACAAGTTTACATTATTCTTTACACTATAAACCAAGCTTCATGAAATAATATTTCACTTTATGTTCCACCATTATTAGCTGCTTATTTGTAATTAAATTATAAAAATTGAAAAAAATCTTGCTAATAAAGTAACGAGAACACATTGAATCAGTGGCGCACATAAGGAGGGAGATGTCCTGGGGGTTTGGACCTCCCCCCCGCCCAAAGCCATGATTTTTTGTCCGATTTATTAAAATTCTAAGTATATAGCACTTAAGATTTAATTGAATTTTTGTTTTTAATGATTAATTTTATTAATGCTAATTATTTATTCAATTATTAGTTTTTTACTGTTTTTTGTTCCCAAAAATCGACAAAATCAAAAGCAGCATGATACAAGAATGGTGGACTTTCGAACCTGGACCCCCCTTGACAAATTACTGTGTGCGCTATTGCATTGAATACACACAATTTCTAAAGACATACACTCTAATACATTAATTTCTATTTCTACACCATATTTCTAGAGGCTTTATCACACGTATACGTATTTGGAACAATTTTTCTTTCAAGCAACCCTTTCAAACAATTTCTACTCAGTTGCCACAGCAACAGCTTCGATTAACTTTTTCCTAGTGAGCTGAAAGAATTGCGCGAAATTTACATTGTTTGAAATTCTAGCCAATGGGGTTCTTCGTCTCCCTACGTGAGAAACAATATGATGGTAAATATTACCGCCCAGGCTTCGTTAAACGCACCAGAAATGGCGTATAGTAATGTCCCTCCATTTGTGTTTACGACCGTAAAAAAAAAGCTCGAGCGGAATAAAAGAAATAATATTGGATGTTCGTTTTCCGAAGCAATACTGTCATCAGAGCGTGCCTTTTTGCTTACGGCAACCCTTCATCCACACAGTGGCTTGAAAAATTTGCTAAAACGGTAGTTTGAAGGAGACTCGAGTTGTTCGAGCCATGCGTGTGTGATAAAGCCTAAACTGCCACTGGAACTTGAATTAGCTGTTCAACCGCTGCCCGAACGAGATTGGAATGTATGAGAGAGAATCAGCTGCCAAAGGGGCCTATTTAACCTGGTGTTGTCGTCATGTACAACAAAGCAAGAAGACTGAGCCGGAGTATTGTTTACTTGCAAGTCTAGATATAGTCTGAATACTAATGCTCGGTCATATGTGTTGTTAGAATACTTCAGAACAGGATATATCGCTCAAATGGTTTGGCTACCTTGTTCACCCATTTTGAAGCCAATTGAACATGTGTGGGATGCTTCAGAGAGAAGAGTTTCAGGCCACCTAATTCTTTCCTGGGTCCCCCAGATTTTATCAACTATTATCAGTTGTTAAGAAAAGAAATTTAATTTATCTGAAGAGGAAAAAAATACTTGAACTGTGCTAATATTGTAAAGTAAAATGTGCTTTTTATTGCTAAAATAAATTATTGAATATACAACAACAAATTGCATCAAACATAAAAAATAGATGTTTTCAGCATTTTTAAAACGAGAATATTTTCTTCAGAATTCAAGCAATGTTTTTATAGTTCAATGAAATGGTTTTCTTTTTACAAGAAAAATTTAAACAAAAGTACCATTTCTTTATAAGAAAAAGTATTGTGAACGTAAAAATTTATCAAGAAATCTAAATTTGTCTTATTTTACAACAATATGACAGATTTATGTTCTGTTATGATTATTCGAAACATGCTAATTTTATTTTTTTAAAGGATTTTATTTTTAAATTCTTTAAATTTTTGTCGATATAGTTTAAAAATTTCTTACAAATATAATATTTTCAGCAACAAAACTTAATTTTGGAACAAAACTATTTAATATTTCATACAATAAAGCGGTAAAAAAAAATTGAAATAGACTTTAAAATGGATAAAAAAAGTTCTGCCAATAAACCAATGTGTTTAACAGAAAAGAAAACAAATGTTTAAAAATAAAAATTCATTCTCCTCACTTTTTGCAGTTATTTATAAAATAATTTTGAATTATTCATTATTTATATTTCAAATAATTTTTTATGTAAATAGAATAATTATTTAGAAAATATATTTATATATACATAGATATCAATAAATACTTTAATATATATCTACAAAATTAAAATGAAATTTTATGGCATATTTAAACATAATATAATTCTATAAAAAGCAACAAAAAATATACTCCAAAATAATGTAATATTTATCATTATTTAATTATTTTCTGTTAATTTTAAAAATGGAAAAAGAAAATTTTTCAGTTATTTTTCTATGTTTAAAAATTATAGTGATTTGATTAAATTTCATCAGATATATACAAACTTACAAAAAAATAAATCCCGTTATCAAAATGTTTCTTTAAGATCTTCAAATCGCAAGTTATAAAAATTTTACAGCTTTTTTCTTGAAGGGGAAAAAAGTCCGAGTTATGCACGAAAGAAAATATTTTAAAAAAAGTAAAGGCGAAATAATAATAAGATAGCTCGCGAAAAATGAAATAAAAACTTCCATTTTTTAAAAAAAAAATGTTTTGAATGGCAGCGAAGACCAAAACGGGATTTTTTTCCCCTAAGGGGAAAGTTTCACTTTCAGATTTATTTGTTCTCGGGATATTTTTTCCCCTCGTGTCACACTTTCCCCTTTTTTTCGAACATTAGAAACTGGGCGAGGTTTAAAACAATTATCCTGCTGGATATTTTCCCTTCGGGCTCAAACAACGAAAGTACAAATTAATTTTTTTTCCAGGAAAAGATTTAATCAGTTGATAAATAAAATATTCCCTATTTGTTTTTTAAAAGAAGAGATAATTCAAATTTACATTTCATTGTTTTGAAAGTTGTAAATATTTAATATATTTATCATGAATGTCTTTTGAACATTATAAAATAAAGCGTGATTGTCAAAACTCATATTTTTAATTTTATTATTTTTGACACTGTTGAATTTTTTGCAAAGCAAATTGATTTTAAGTTTTGTATTTTATTACTCTTTTCCTAGATTTGTAAATATTTGGATAATCACTTCTTCTAAGTCTTAAATTTTTAGAATTTCATGAATTTTTTAAGCTTTTTTCTGTACTATTTATTTTATTAGTAAAGGTTATTAACTTTATTAGTTCAATTAGTAAAAGTTATATTTTATAACTAACATAGGCATGTTTTTCGTCTTCCTTATATTCCATCGTATAATGCGTACGTCTAACAAAAACAACAACAAAAAAAAAAAAGAAATAAATAAAAAATAAAAATAAAAAAATAAAAATAAAAATAATTAAAAATTTAAAAAAAAAATTAAACTAATTTAAAAAAAGTATAATACAAATTTACCAGTACGCATTCCACCCCGGATATAAAAATGATAACTTTAAAAAGTAAAGAGAAGCGATTCTTGCGATTTGCATTTTTTAGTTCTAAAAGAATATCGTTGTTCACACACACACATACACACATACACATACACACACAAGCTTGGAATAAAACTTTGAGTAAATGACTTCAAAAGGGGTGAGAGTATTGCGTATGTATGTATATTTCAGGTTTCTTCTTTAAAAAAAAAGTGCTTGTTACATAAAGAGAGAGAATATATCTAAAAATTTAAAAAATATATTCTAAACATTTTTGTTTGTTTGAATTATCATTTCTTTCAACAAATATTTTCATCTGCTTCAATTCGCAAACTTTAAAAATCCTTTTCTGTTATTAATCCATATATATTCGAATTTCTGCAACAAAAACGCTTTATATACACGTTAAAAATTATATATATATAGGGACTTAAAAAATCTTAATAGAATTTAACTGTTGATTAGAATTTATTTTAATTTAAGAGATAAAGGTTTTAAAAGTCTTACTCATTTTCGAAAGTCTTGCTTTATTCAACTGTTAGTCAACGCCTATCTTTGGTTACTGACCATTAGGCGAAGCTCCAACCAGTTGAGGCGGATTTCTGTGGCTCTTTTTGCTATCTTTTTGGCAGAGGGTGTGCAGCTCTTAGGGGGTCTGCGCCTATCATTTCTTTCCCGCATAGTAAACACCTCGGGGACGGGAAATACTGGTCGGTCTTCTCTTAGTGGTCAACTCTCATTCGGGAGACTGCAACACTGAAACCAGTTGCTGATGGGTCTATGGATTCCTAAGCTTTCTCATTGGAAAATTCTATGGATCGCTGTTTGCACCAACCTGGAAATTGCAACATTAATTTGGGCATTTGAAGACCATAGAGGGGGGGAGGAAGTCGAGGATTGTGCCTAGTTTAGCCAAGAGCTTTTTTGTTTCATGTTGATATGCCTTAGGATCCATTGAAAATTTTGGTTCCACTGCTGGTTTGTTTGGTGCTTTAGTGTTTATCTGCAATCGATTTTTCTTCTACAGACTTTAGAGGTTGGTTTAATAGCGCTCCGACTGTATTTTTGTGGGTCAGTAAAATTTATATAGTGTTTTTAGAAGTAAAACTGATATTTACTTTAAATAAAAACCATTCGTATTTTTTTTAACAAGGGATACTCCTGTTAGCCTTATTTAGAACTCCAATTTCCCTTTTTTCGTAACTGCGTGGGCTTAGTATCTTATCACTGTGTTGGTACTTGAATATAATTTTAAAAAAAACAACTTTTTTTTCCCTTCAAATTGATCCTTTCAATTACAGATAAAGGGATCCTGTTGGCATTGTGCCCTGTAAATTAATAAATTTAACCTTTTATTGAAAGAATTTCTTAATGTTTTTCTGTAATCTGTCTTTTTGTTGATGGATTAAAAGTAAAATATCTTAAACCTAAAAGAGAGTGTGGGGGAATGGCTTTTAAAACTGAAATCTTAATATCACATCAAATTCACAGAAAATGTACTTCCTGTTTATTTTTAAATTTTGTGAGCAAATTTTTCATGACGTTATGAAATCTTATTTCTCATCATTATTTCTGTTAAATCTTTAACGTAATATTTTTTCCCTTATTGATTATTTTCTATACAGAAACTTAAAAAGGACTTTTTTCAATTCTTACTATTAACTCACACTATTTATTTATTTATTTTGCTGGAATTTTTAATCGTTAATAAAATATATTTTAAAGCGCTCAATTGAGCTGAAATTTTATATACATGATTATTTTGGATGATAATACAATAATTTAATTATAATTAATAAAAATTAATTGATTAAAACTAATTATTTAAAGAATTACAAATACGCAACCACGTTGGCCTCATTTTTGGCGACATAGCGAACCTTTTGGCGACTTGTGTCAAAACTGGAAAAGGTTTTTTTTCTCACGTTTTAAAGCATTCAGTTGAACTGAAGTTTTATAGACACGATAGTTTGGGATGACAATACGATACTTTAATGAGATAATTAATAAAAATGAATTACCACTAAATGTTGCGACAATGTATATACATACGTATATTAATTGTAACTATTTAATAAAAAGTAGCTAAAATAAAATTTTTCTTTGTTGTTCTACGTAGGAATTGACTTCATTTTTTTTTCTTTATATTACTTGTTTTAATATTTAAACAACATTGAGTGACAGTTATTTCTTTGTGTGTCATAAATATTCATTACAATTATTCATTTCATTACCAGTGAATTGAAGTTGATATATTATAATTTAGATATAAATAAATTTTTAAAAATTGCCAGGCGTCGCCCGCGTCACTTAATCGTAAATCAAAATTACGAGGTCCTTTTACTTACAGCTTTGTGGCCGCGGTCGCCTAGTAGTCATGGTCACGGACTCGTAGCAGGAGTGTCATTAGTTCCAGCGTTGGTGTAGCGTCGTCTATTAGATTTCTGATTTCTGTTCTTTGACGCCCTAGGCCAGGGGTGGCGAACCTTTTTGGATCAACGTGCCACTTTTTTTCTAAGGAAGTGTTTAATGAGGTCTAGACGTGCCCGTCAAATAATTTTCACTTGTGATTATAGGGAAAATAATAAAACTAAATACTTAAGAACACAAAACTCTTTTTGTTACGAAATAATACCTTTTCACTGTATAATTGTAAATATTTTAATTATACGTGTAATTCAAATTAAAGTAATATTAGTGTGAGTTCTGTTATCGCAGATGATGTGAGTGGATGAAAAATAACTTATATTAGATTGTAAGATATTACTTTTAGTAGAATGCATGCTCAATTGGAGTCATCTGCCAATCGGTTTTTAAGCAATTAATTATTTTTGCTGTGGTTCACTTTTTTGACAAAAAATTGATATTTGTTTCAAAATAGCATTTTACATGCGATGTTCTGCATACCATACTATTTCAGAACTTATAACACACACCGCTTTGTCACCTTTATTAATAATGCCATATTTCTAGATTGATCAAGTTTAAAATTCTCTGTTACACTTACTATCTTGCCCTTTTTATTCTTTTGCTGAGCTAGCCATGTTAAATAACGCTTAAAAATCGTAAATATAACACAAATAAACTTTAAAATACAGTTGTATTAATGAAATTGACTATGATATGCGTGGACAAACTTTATAAGCAATTGTAAATCCACCTAACTAAGGCAAGACAATAAGAAACGACTGCGCTCCGCGCCACACCTCGACTGATCACTCGCATT
The DNA here is from genome assembly GCA_019973955.1 of Trichonephila inaurata madagascariensis. Taxonomy (NCBI): domain Eukaryota; kingdom Metazoa; phylum Arthropoda; class Arachnida; order Araneae; family Nephilidae; genus Trichonephila; species Trichonephila inaurata. Next base: position 3,450 of record BMAV01000888.1, on the reverse strand, counting down.
TGTTCATAATATTTCACAGTGAACTTTGTTATTTTTAAATAAAATGCAAACCATTTTGATTACTGGTGTGCCAAAATTTTGTGTAACGTGCCATGAATGGTACGTGTGCCAATGGTTCGCCATCCCTTCCCTAGGCTAATGGTCGCGCCAGATGGCCTTTTCTTCAAACCGAACTATGGATGGGACACACCTGTTTTGACGGTTGTCCATTCTTTCGTTCTCAATAACATATGGCCATGCTAAATATGTGTGGAAGAAAGCAGAGGCTATTGTGAGGAAGAAATGCCAAGGAATGTATTCTCCGTGTCGAAGTGACAGGTTAATTTGACCTTTCACATAGTTTTCGATGTATGGCGATGAGAGGGTCGCAGTCCAGATAGGGTTTTGTCCCGGAAGAATCAATGGTGGCTGGGACCAAGATAGAGGGTGCCACGTGGGGATCCGTGCTCCTTCCAACCAGATATTGTCGGTGCGTGGGGAAGGCCCGCCTAAAATGTTTGAAGAGGGAGATTGAAGGTTGGCTGGGAGATCGGTGAAGATTTGGTGATTCTAGCGAAAGGCTGCTAGGCAGCGGGAACAGCGATAGGAGATCAGCGAGAACTACGAGGTAATAGGAGGAGGTGAAAGGTTTAAAGACGAACCCTGTTTTATTTTTTTTGACGAATCTTTATCGCTAGGATATCTAATAGAAAGAGAGAAATATACAACAATACCAAGAATTTGATAACAAGATGTGCAAACATTATTACTTATAGATACAATATATGTATATGTGTGTGTGTGTGATGAATCCCCAGCCCTTCAAGTGTCAGTTGGGGTAAACTTCATACCAGGACGACTCAACCCACCTCCCGCATAAGAGCTTTGACTTCTACTTTCGCCGGACCAAAAACAGACACGTGTACTAACGACTCACTCGCTTCTAATCAACGCTGAGAGAGATCTCATCTTGTCATGGCTTGGAGTACAGACTGTTTTGGTGAACCTTAGAATAAAATATAATATGATAAACGGCTGCACGTAGCATTTCCCTGTCAATCCTTAAGAATTACTCCTATACATATATATATGTGTGTGTCAATCGGATATAATTTTTTTTTATTTCTAATGGCTGCAGATTAGTGTTTTACCATTGCAGACCTAGTACATTCCCAGAAGCAGGTATCTCTTTTTAGTGCGGCACTATACAGGCGGATACCAATCGCCGCAGGTAATTTTGACACCCAGTTTTCTCCTTAGAGGGAGGCACCTGAACTCTGATGATGTGAACCTGTACTAGGATTTAATTTTTCCGAGAGCCCTCAAGCCAAACAGAGATTCTAGGGATCTTTTACATGCCATTTAATCATACGACATTGCCACTGTCAATATTCTGCACCATGAAAATCCACCGACTTGGGCCGGGGTCGAACCTGCAACCTTAGGAGCAGAAGGCCAGCGACAAACCAACCACGCCACATAGCCGGCATCTGCGATAACTAATTGTAAATAAAAAGTCATTTTACTAAAGCTGTGGGATTCCTCTCTCTAACCAGAAATTAAGTAAATCTAGGGTCACAACGTCACACCATGGTTCAAAATTAAGAGTTCACTCTCCAATAGCTGTAGTGATGCTTTAGACGACGTTGCTTGTTAATAGTTCTTATAAAACTTTGAAATGCGTTATAAATGAAGAATGAATGAATCTGGAGAGAAAAAAAGGGAAGAATAAAATCTCATTTTTGAATTTTAAACTTGACCTGAAATGGATTTGTGAAATATTTAGTGCTTTTTTTAATTTCTTTCCCTTTTCTATGTATTTTAACGAGTTTTTCTAAATTTGTAGAAGAGTCGCATATGTTCTATGTTAGTTTTTTTTATGAATGAGTGGACATTTTAATCGGTTGAAATCAATATTTACTCTTCAATAAATATGGAATTTTATTGTAAAAATAAGTATTTCTGTTGCAAAATATTAAATTTAATTCCTTGTAACGAAATTGAAGCCCAGTATAAAAATAGGATATTTTATGAATTGATTTCCTGTATTGGTGTTATTCTAATAATAAGTTTCATAATGGCTGTATCATGCACACAATAGAGAAAAAAAATCTATGATCATTTAAAAAAATTCTCCTCTATTTATGTATAAAATTTATTATATATCTTGGGAGAAACGGTTCAAGGAAAAAATAAACAGAAAACAATTAAAAAAATCAGTTCTTTCTGTTCCCATTTTAAAAAAAATATTATATATGTACGACTAATATTAACTTTTTATTTAAAAAAAAGGATAGTCACCAGGCCTTTTATCGAAAATTTGGCGCCATTCGATAACTTTAGCGAAATTCTACTTTTTCGAAATAAAGGTAAGAATAATTTAACTATACAATACATATCAGGGTGATTTTGATGCATTTATACAGAGTGGACTATAAAACTAAGCAAGAAAAGACATGATAGAAAATACAAAAAGGAATTGTGAATTCTATAAAAGAATATAAAACCCAAATTCCAACCTATTTGAATATAAAATCGAGATTTAGATTTTTCTTGGTACAATTTAAGGAAGGAAATTTAAACACGAAATACATGCAAAAAGATTTATTTTTTACCGTCTTTTATTTAGATTTGTTTCCGATGTTCAAGAAGGAAAAAGCCCTTGATTTTATGTCGCCATCATTCACACCTGCTGGATCACAATTTACATACTAGTCGCATTCGAGTCAAACTATGTAAGCGTTGCTATAGCAACTGAGATGATCGTTAGCAAAAATGGAATTGGGTTTCTGAATTTCACCACCTGTAGGCATTGAGTCAGAGAAATTGCAACTGTTTATAATAAATTTAAAAATGCATACCAACTTTTGTGCTTTTAAATCTCGAGTTATGTTAAGAATATATGTTTTTTTAATGCTTCTTTGAAAGATGTATACTAGCTCGCTACATTGTATTTGTTCTCGGAAGGAAAAAATTAAAGTTGCAATTTGATACTTTTGCGTTGCAGTTAATTTGTTTCAATTTTTGAAAAAATTTACTGCATTTTCAACGGGAAGATTTATATGCACTATTTGCTTAAAGGGATTAATTAGGATTAATAAAAGATTATTTGTGAACTTTTTTGTTATTTCAAGCAGTTTAAAAGAATTTTGTAAATTAAATTACAGATCTTTGAAGCTTGTATTAAATGCAAAGTGAAAGACCTTGCCATGTTTTCTATTTTAAGTATTACCACAATTAATTTTATGAAAACATGTAAGGAAAAAAAACACGACCTTAACATTGTTTAATAAATGTCGCGGAAACACTGAAAGAGTGATTGATTGACCAGGAGGGGTGAGCGCCTAATAAATCTTAGTCACCCAAGGAGCGAAGGGGTGACTGACCCCCCTAGGAAGGGGTGTAAGCGTAGTTTTCTCTTTTCTCTGTTGGCAACAGGGGGAGGAAAAGCGCTCCCAACAAAAAGGAATG